>PVLA01018181.1:0-15199 GCA_004027455.1 Hydrochoerus hydrochaeris | reverse complement strand
GCCGAGGGGATCCCCGCACGCTCCCCGCCGTCAGGCCGTGGCCGCAGGGACCCGCTGCTCCCGGGCTCCCATTGCTGCCGCCGCCGAGGGCAGCGCGGGGCTGCGGCGGGTCTGGCGGGGGCGCCCTGCGCAGGAGGACGGAGGGCGGGAGGACGCTGGGCCGCAGGGAGGGGAGGGAGACCCAGGTGCAGGGGCTGCGGCCCCCCCCCCCGCTCTCACCCCCCTCCCTGACCCCTCGCCTCCCTTCTGTCCTCTTCCGCTCTGTCCTCGCCCCGCCCCCGAGGGTTGGTCCCGGCTGTGCAACCACCTCCGCGGCTCCCAGGAAGGCTTGGCCTGGTCACTTAGAGAGATAAACGCTGGCTACTGAACTGAAACTTCACCACAGCTAAGTGAGGACGCAGGGGTTTGTCCCCCAACTACGGGAACCTGGCTCCGTGCCCAGAACGCCAATCTATGAATGCCCTCCAATGTGGCTGTCGAGGCAACATTTGCTGTCTGACCCTTTCGCTCCCAGCTGCCCCTGTTCTCACCCCGCTGCTGGGTGGGCCCCAGTGCCTTAGCTGAGGCAGGGCCACCTTGCACCCACGGGGTCTCGTGTGGGTCAGGGCACCCCATCCCCTTGCAGCCTTGGAAAGCCTCTGCCTGATGGAGGTGGTGACCTGCAGGAGCGGCAGCCTGGAGGAGTGGTGACTAGGGCAGTGGCCAGCAGGCTGGCAGCGCCACAGAGCGACGCTTCGAAGGGCGCCTCACCTGGTTTAATGCTCTGCTGCTGTCAGTTTCAAGTTCTTAATAACTTTTTAACAGAGAGGAGCTATGTATTTTCACCTTGCACAGACCTCTAAAATTTTATAGTTGGTCCTGGGGAGAAGGAGGGACACCCTGAGCCGAAGTTCCAGGATTCGATGCACATCAGTATTCCTCTGGGTGCTTAACACTGAGTTATCATTGAGGGCTGCTCAGGCAGCATAGTACTTCTGGGTGCAGATGAGCTTATGACTGCTGCCCCCTGCAAATAGGAAAGAGATCAACCCCATCTCTGTCTTCTCCTACCCTATCCCAAACCCTAAAGAACCAGGGAACAGATCAGCCTTAGGAGATTCTCTCTTTGCTTCCCAAGGGTCAGTCCTACATGTCCTTAGGTCAGCACTTGTCCAGCGACTTCTCCACAAAGCTTTTTCTAACCCTAACCTAAGACTGTAGCTCTCTCCTTCCCTGATTTAACAGCCTGACATTTATTTTACTGGTTTGCCTCATATCTGTTTCCTCCAATGGGAATGAAAGCACCATGAGAACACACCTTTTGTCTTTTAAATTCAGTTCTATTCAGGTCAAAACTAGTGAGTGGCATGCAACAGATACTCAATAGTTGATCATGAAAGAGGTAGTAATTCAAGTTGGAGTCAGATTGATGTCTCAACTCAATAAATTCACCAGCTGTGTGATGCCAGGTAAGTTACTTAACCTCTTTGAATTTTGACTTCTTGTCAGTAAAATAGGCACAAAACAGGACTCTTCTCAATAAGTTGTGAGAACTACAAATGGATAGAATGCCTCCCATAGGGGTTGACAAGAGGATCTAACATGTCTGAATTTTTAACCACAAACAATTAGGAATGAAGTGATAGAAAGGCAGACTTTCTCAAACAGGAAAGTAATCCCTGCTTGATTGGGTTCAAAACAGTCTCCTGGGTGCCCTGGAGTAGGAGCTGCTGAACTGATGTTGTAGGCCTCACTCTGGCTGAAGTTCTAGAAACCACAGGATTGGCCAAGCAGATGCTGCCTGAAGCCCCCTGGGAGAGGCTGCCCTGGATATGTTGGGCCAGGATGGAGCTGCAGGCCAGCTGGCCAGCTGGAAGAAAGGCTGGGGCTTTGTCTAGTGACCCTTAGAGGTGGAGAGGGCTTACAGGGCCAGCTCTCTGAGGCATTGCAGTAACAGTCTGACAGGAGCCAGTGGGAGCTGAGGAAGTTGGTAAGAGGGGCAGAGCTGATGTATGGTGGCCCTAGCATGCTGGAGAATTTTTGATAAGAACCAAGGTGGATGAGGCAAACTGCATCCAGATTCTGAAGGCCACCACTGCCCTGTTGTGCACCCTCGTGTGCCTCACTTAGCCACGCTGGGGCTCAGACCTCCCTAAGCACAGTAATACTCCTGTACTGCCTACTCCTCCAGGTCCTCAACTTGAAGGAACACTCTTGGAGCAGTGCGGAGGCTTAGTGATGTCATACTGCTTCCCCCTGAGTTCTCCTGTGTTGTCCGGCAGATGCCAGCTGATGGCAGTGGAACTCTACTGTCAGCTGGCATCTGCAGGAGAAGCACTGATGGGTAGAGGAAACCTCAGGCTTCTGCCCAGCCTCAAGGCCACAGCGTTTCCCAAACACGAGCCTCACAAACTTACCACTTTCCTCACCGGGCAGTTATGGAATGCCTGCACCACGGGAGCACTCAGAGAGCACAGTCCTGGAGCAGCCTGCAGCCCCGGGGGCATTGGCCATTGCCTAGACACCATGTTATAGCTCAGTTAAGCACAGGCAGCCACGGGGGCACAGCAGTGGGGTCCTGACTCGGCTTAGGGATTCCAGGAGGGCTTCCTGCCGGAGCTGCCATCTGAGCAGAGCCGTGGAGCACAGATGAGCAAGGCAGAAGCCAAAGAAGCATCCAGAGAAGCCAGTGAGAAGGGGGCATTTGAGGACATGAGGAAATGTGGATGGGTCTTCATGACTGGACATCAGCCTTGAGGAGCAATGGCTTCCTTCCATGAGAGGGCATTTTAGACATAACCTGTTACATGTGTGAACTATTCAAGTGGCAAGGCTGGCAGGGAGCAAGTCGAAGAACAGGATTGCAGGTGCACATTTGGGGTGCACCCATGTTCCCCTTGGATAGCTGAGGGTGTGAGGGCCCCTGGGGTGGAAGAGGGCTCAGTCCCGCAGCTGTTCAGTGGCAGAGCATCCCCGGCTGCTTCTTCCTTGTCTCCTCTGCAGAACTAGCACTTGACCTTGGATGGAGGCTGTGCAGCCCACAGCTACCCCCTGGGAAGCGTTGGGCTTCCTGCATGTGTGAGCCAATCCCAGCACCATCCTTCACTGGTGGTAGAGCCTTGGACAGGTCATTTAACATCCCTGTGCCTGGCTCCTCATGTGTAGAGTGCACATAATCCAATGCCACGCTCCCTCCGCCCCCTCGAGATCACTGAGGATTCAGTGTCACTCTATATCACCGCACTGCCATTATTTTTTAAGTCTTCTCTCACTTCCAGCAGGAAGCTAGTCTGGTCTGCCCTCCAACACCCCTGGGAACAGCTGTGGATACCATGACTAGAGCTGCAGCAGGTGGCACATGACCAGGGTACGGGATCAGCAAGGTCCAGGAGCCCTGGGTGGTGCAACAGGGTCGAGGGGTTAGGCAGAGCAAGGAAGGGTCAAAAGCCGTGTGGGGCCCTCTAAGAACAGGGAGGGGCCTGCCCTGAGCCTGGTGACTATCCGACTGCCACCCCACATGTACCACTAGGTGGTGCAATAGGCCTTGCAACGGGGCTAGAGAGCACAGAGGCCAGAGGCGGCAGATGGACTCAGAGAAGGTGGAGACAGTGGCGGGAAGCGGGGAGAACAGGCATGGAGTTGGCTGCAGCTGTGGGGAGGGATTGTTGCCCCCCCACCCCAGCTCAGGTTTCTCTGGGGAGAGCTGAGTCCAGGCCCCAGGAGCCATCCTGGCCTGGGTAAAGGGTATCTCCTTTCTCAGCCACTTCCCTCACTGCTTTTCATGATCGTCTGCCTGCACAGACAGCCTGGGGGCTTCTGGTGGTTGCGACTTGGGCTTTGGGTGCCACTGAGAAGAGCTGCAGAGTGGACCCTGGGAGATCCAGGCGTCCTGTAGCTGCAGATCCAGTGGGGCCCAGCCTGGGTCACCTTCCTCCTGTTACTGCTTCTGGGCCTGCCTAGACCTCTTATCTCTTTTTCACAGCCTCTCTTCCCTCTCAGGTCCTGGGTAGGATTCCAGACTCCTGCTTCCTCTACCCGTGCTGGACCCCAGGGAAGTGGGGGTTTATAGCAGAGACCAGGCCTCACATCAAACTCTTCACTCTTCTGTCCTGGGCCCACAGCTGGGGTCTCTCTGAAGATCATGGAGAAGCCCTCTGGGGGACAACCAGTGCAGAGTCCAGGAGCCCTGGAGTGGTGCTCGCTCAAGACATCTTCTCAGATGCCCTGGGTGGGGCCGTGGAGTGTCCCTTCAAGGGCCGGCTGGGTGTGGACAGGGCTGGAGATGGAAATCTGAGGCCAGGCTTAAGCAAGGGCTGAGGCTTGACCTCCCGAGCACTGGGGTCTCTGGCGAGACATCCCCCTGGAAGATGGGGCCTGGGCTCGTCTTCCTCTTTTGCCTACCTCCGAGGGGGGAAGCTGGCAGGGCTGCACAGGAGGGAGAAGAGTCACCTCAGGGGTGTGGCCTTGACTGCTGACAGCTCTGTGGCACTTCTGGGACATGGTGTCCTGGGTGAGGTGCCTGAGATGTAGGGTGCAGGCTGGGCATGGTCTTGGTAAGGTTGGGGCCCAAGGGAGGGGGCTGGGAGCTTCTCCACAACTCTCTGGCAGCTTCTGGGAAGGGCTGCTCCCATTTCAGCGTGGCCTTCCCCTGGGCTGTGCCTACCATGTCCAGCCCCACTTTTCTTTGCCTAGGGAAGACTCCAGACCCCTCCAAAGAGCACTGAGCCCTGTCAGCCTTGGCCCCCACCTGTGCCTGTTCTCTGTGCAGCTGTCCCCCCTGCATGGCCATCCTGGCTCTGCCCCTCTGTCCCCCCTCACCCCAAGCCCACAGGCCTGTTCTCCAGTTCTGAGGCCGTATGTGCACCCCCATAACTCTTGCTGGGCTATGGAGACACACCCTACACAGGAACCCACCCCACCTCAAGCTGGGTCTCAATTCAGAGAGTCAAACAGAGTCCTGGAGGAGAGCAATTCTCCATCCACAAGGCCACAGACTTTGGAAGCCTCCTGCTAGCACTGCATGCACAGCGCTAACCTGCAGCCCGTCCCACCTCCTAGCCCCAAAGCTAAAACACGATGTTTGTCGCCTGGGAGGAATGGGCATTAGGTGAGGTGTGAGGATAGCACTGGACAGAGGGGTGGACGGGGCACTGCCCACATGCAGAGAAGGTCCCATTGCATTGCTCCATTTCTTGTCTTGCTGCTCCTCGATGCTGGGGAGAGGAAAGGCCCCCACTTTGCCCAGATGATTGGTGTCAGACTCTTTCCCGAGAGCCCTGTTTGGATTGTCAGTTATCAGGGGCTGCTCCACATTTTGCAGCCAGGCGCCTCATAGGTGCAGCCTGGAGCTGGGCTCCCCTCTCCCCAGCATCCCCAGCACGGAGGTCAGTCAGGCCTCCCTTCTGGAGCTGGGGGAGTTGGGGATCCCTGAAAGCAGCAGGGTGAAGATGGCAGGGGCCACTCAGGACGTCACAGCAGCTACGGGAGGTTAGGAAGGGCAAAGTTTGGGTTTGGCCCTGGCAGGGCAAGGTAGGGGAGCTCTTAACTGTTCCAGGTAAGAGAGGTGTGGCTTGGTTGTTTCCTGGGGGTTTCAGCCAGTGAACACACCCCTCTCCCAGGCTCTTCCCAGCGAGATGACACCCCAAGGGAACCGACACCCCGAGGGAGCCCTCCTACAGCAGAGCTAGGAAAGGTTGTGCTTTCCCCAGTGGGAGGCCAGACCTAGGGTCCACCAGGGCCTGAATCTCCAGGTATAGGGAATATGTACTCTGATACTACCCCAATCCAGCTTGGGGAGGCTCCAGGTGGGGGCTGGTGTAGCAGATAGGTGAGAGTCCCCCACCCTGCGCCTGCATCAGAGGAGCTGTCTGCGCTTGTACCTGGCTTCCCAAGCTATGAGACACAGCTCCTAGCCTGCCTCCTCAAGCTTCTGGCAGCTCATGCCCTGTCATCTGGGACAGCTGCACCTCCAGAAGGGAGTGTTCCCCAGAGCCCCTCTCTGTGACTGACCCCTGACTGCCCCCCAAGTTCCCCAGTGGCCAGTGACAGGGCCCCATTCCTCTGGAGGAGGGAGGCCAGCAGGTGTATAGGGACATGAAGCTGGTGGCAGATAAATTCTCCTCCTGCAGCTTGGGGATTCTCCAAGCTCCCTAAAGAGTGAGAAAGGAACAGGAGTGAGTTGAGAGGGCGTACAGGTTTTGATGTGTCCTTCTGACTGGAGTGAGGTCATACAGGGGGCAGATTCTAGTATAAATGTGCACACACAAATGGGTGAACCTGGCCCTGGCTTCTGGACAGAAAATCTATGCTATTGCTCCCAGGGCTCTCAACTGGGTCAAGGAGCCACACCCATCTCTGTCCTCTTTCCTCAAGCCCTGTACTAGAATATGTACCCGTCTGGTGGCCCCAATTCATAATTTCCCTCCTTCTGAGTCTTTTTCCCTCGGATGGTTTTTTAAAAGCCATTGAGGTAGGTTGTACAGACGCTGAAGCACACAGGTCACGAGTGCACGCACTGATGCATTTTGAGACTTAATATGCAAAGCAACGACAGCACATTCCAATCACACCCCTCCCTGTGAGTAGTAACTTCCAGCAGGGCCTGTCCTGTGGCCACCTTTGTGTCCCTCCAACAACTGGCACCAGGTAACAGTTTTCACATGACTGACCTAACTCCTTGCACATAGGGGTCCATCATTCTCTTTAGAGGGCATCTCTAGGTACCCCCATTTAGGGTCACCCCACTGAGCCCCTAGGCTTCAGGCTGGATCCACTCCCCATCCACAAGGCTCCCTGTCTCTGTACCTCTCCTTCCTGGCTGAGCTGCCTCCCTGGTCCCATAGAATAGGGAAAGTATGGGCCTGGGAACCAGGAGCCAAACACCCTGCCTGTGCCAGGTGCTGCCAGCTGAGGCTCCAGGCTGAGTGCTCCCCAGGTACCCTTTGGGGTTCTGACCCCCACATGTGAGCAGCTCCCTGCTCCCAGGCTTCTGTTGGCCTACACTGGCTTCATCATTTGGCTACACCTCTATACCTCTGTGATCTTAGGCAAAAACTCCATTTCCCCATTCATAACATGTGAAATTAGAGATAAGTGACTTCCAACTTCTGGGAGACCAAAATTTTCCTTCTACCGTTTCAAAAGAGCAGACAGAAGCAGAGCTACTGAAGCAGAATTGGGTAGCAGGAACCCAGACCTTGCCCACCAGAAACACCCTACAAGATCCTTCAGTTCTACAGCACACACTTTGGAACACCCCTTGCCCTAAGTAGGGACCACCGCGGTTCCCTGCAGGCAACCTACTACCACCAACAGGAAAGGAAGTGACCAGCTGCTGAGCGAGCACTTAACATGAGCTGTCAGTCTTTATAGCCATGACCTCGCTTGATTCTCAAGACCATCCTTGAAGCAGGTGGCACCACCCCTTTTCCCAGCTGCTTGGGGAGTAGAGAGGAATCTGCCCAGGATGACAAAACTGCTGATGGTAGAAACCCCACTCCCACTGGAAGTCAGGTCACGGTGAGGAGTCCAGCAGGGTGGGAGAATCCTGGTGCAGGCGGGCATCACTGTTCCATCAGGAGACTTACGTCATTCGACAGTCACTCAGCAAGCATGCCAGGCATGAAGTGGGGAGTCTGTGTCCCATGACCATTGTCACCAGGAGGCTTGATGGCTGTACTTTCCTATCCTCAGGACAGTAGAAATGGCAATTTCTCTCCCTTCAGGAAGTCTCTGCCAGGCAGACAAAAAGCTTCCTGAGGCTGAGCCAGAAATGGTCAGGAGATAGACAAGGGTGTCACCAGGAGTGGCAGGTGGGATTAGCTTCCTGGAGGAACCTAAAGCTCCTACAGGGACCACCTAGAGCTGCTGGGGGCAGAGGGAGAAGTTACTCTGCTGGTGGGGTCTGGACCTCTCATGACCAGTTCTACATCAGTGGCTCCCTTTGGAGGGTACCTGAGATCGAACCCAGGGCCTTCACACTGAGCTACATCCCCAGAACTTTTTTATTTTTTATGTTGACACAAATTCTTGCTAAGTTTCAAGTCACCTAGGCTGATCTTGAACTTGCCTCAGGCTCCCCCAGTGTGGCTCACGCCTGTAATCCCAACACTCAGGAGGCTGACGCAGGAGGATTGTTGCAAGTTCAAAACCAGCCTGTGTCACAAAGTGAACTCAAAGCCAGCCTGAACTGCATAGCAAGACTGTCTCAAAAAGACCAGAAAATTTAAAAATAAATAAATAAAAATAAAAGATAAATTCCATGGCAAGACTTTGGGGTAGATAATCTCTCCACTTCACATCTGAGCAAACTGAGGCTCTGGGCAATTAACCAGGTCACCTAGGTCAAGAAACTAGTGAGTGGCTGAACTGTGATTCACATCAAATTTATTGGGCTTCAAAACCTGGACTCCTCACCTCCAGCTTGTCCTGGGAGGCAGTTTCAGAGTATTTCAAATGGGAATGCAATTCAGGAATTCGGTCTATGCAGAGGGAAGGAATGAACTTCCCAGGTCAGACTGATGTAGGGCGGGTTCAGTGTTCTCCAAAGACATCTTGGGTCCCTTTGTGTGTCTGAGCTTTGAATCACCCCTGCCCTCATGGTGGGAAGGTTTTACCGAGTTTGTCCTGTGGGTAGATAGTGGGGCCCACACTTCCCACAGCACGTCCGTGCTGTGACAGTTTTGCTGTCCAGGTGAGCAGCTCCCCCTGGGCATCAAAGCCCAGAAAGAGCAAGGCAGCTGCCTCACAGCAAAGCCCTTGGACTCTGCAGTCCCACAGCTCTGGGCTCTGGAGGTGATGAGGAAGACCTAGACCATTTTATTGCCACTTGCTGTGTAATTAATGACTTCATGACCTTTTGGGAGGCAAAAGGATCAGGAGAGCTATTTACGACCTCAAGAGCATGACCCCAGCTGAGAGCTGAGTCTCCATGCCCTGCAGCTCCGGTGGGTGTAGTTACCACATTGCCTTTTCTTGCTGCTGGGGGCAGAGGGAGAATTTACTCTGCTGGGGGTGTGGGGTGGCTCTCATGACCAGTTCTACCTCATGACCAGTTCAGGTTTCATGGTTTTCTCCTCTCTTGGGCCTGAGGGTCATTGTGCAGGACCCACAGCCTAAGCTGGGTGCTGACCACTGTTGTGAAAGCTGGTCGCCAGTGCTACAGACCCCGTCTCTTGTGCCATGAGCTATAGCATAAGTTGGCAGGCACCAGGTCCAATGAGCTGGCATGAGTCACTGCTCCTTTGCTGTCCTGTTGCACTGCCATTAGAGGGTGGCTCTGCAGACACCACTGCTGTGTTCATTCATGCACAGTGACAGCTCCTCCCTCCAAGCCTTGGCTGGGGAGCCACTCCAGCTGGGTTGTGCCCCACTCAACTCCTGCCCTAGGGAGCTTGGGTCTGCACACCACCAGCTGGCTTTCTTGCTGTCCTGAAGTTCCCTGCAGGCCCCCTTTTGCAGAAGGGCCTGTGCTTTGTGCTTCTATCTTAGCACACCCTTCCCTTACTTTCTCTTGCAGGCCTATTTCCTCATTCAAGAAACAGTTCTACTTCCTCTATCTATTCTTCCAGATCTAGGAAGCTGAGGGAGAAAAATCCATGAGACACCTTGCAAAAGAGTTGCCTGGTGAACCTGTCTATTGTCCAAGACCCAGCACAAACCCTGTGTCCTCCTCTGGACCTACCATCCCTGTCTCCAGAGGGTCACCTGGTCTCAGGAAGGGGTCAGAGCTCTCATCTCCCAACAACTGGCAGTGTCCACCCCTCTTCCCTAGGGCTGATTTTTGACCACATTCCCTTTAACCTTTCCTTTCATGTTTCTAAGTAATGATTCTGACAGTCTGCGTCTGAGTGGTACATGCTTATAAAAATCCAAGCAGCTCAGAAATTGCACAGAGAATACTCAGGCACCCCAAATCCAGATGAAACAATGTAAGTATTGCTGAAGACCAGTCCTGACATCTCTCCAAACACAAAAACTGAGAAAATGGTCAGTAGGTGACAGAAAAATGAATAATTTTATAATCTTGGGTTTGTATGTTATATACTTTTAAAATATGAAAATAGTTGTACATTTGTACCTAGATATGATGCAGAAAATAAATCCAAAAGCATTATTCAACCGTTGATAAATATTTCTGGACCACAAGAGACATTTTTACCTGAGATCTTTCTATGACTAAAAAATGGTTTTGAAAAATTATTTTGAAAAGTTGTGATCATTGTTTTTGTAAACTAGACTTGCATTTTGCCTGGCTGGCTCTTTGCTGTAATAGCAGAAATGATCCGTACCTGACACCTCATCCCATCTTCCTGCACTCGTCTCCTGATTTTTGCTGCTGATATCATTCCCATTCTGCATGTTCATACCATGTGCTACCTCAATTGCTTTGTCTACATGGATACGGCACGCACCACTAACCCTCCTTTCCTGGGTCCTCTGTTTGTGAACACTTTAGCTCAAAGTACCCATAGCTTTGCAGTTTTCATGGTCAGATTTTACTTTCAAGGTGAACTTAATACATCAGAGTTTCTATTGCTTTTAGGCCTGAACACAGCTTGCCTACTGCAGTGTTTGGGAGTCCAGCTCCGGCCTCATTTCTGGGGCGCATTGCTTTATTGTCTTCTGGCACTGACTGTAGAAATCTGAGGTGAAGCCGAGTTTTCCCTCTTGTAATGACTTGTTTTTGTTTTTTCCCTTCTGATTGGACACTTGAAAAGCTCTTTATTCTTTCGAGTTCAATAACAAACATGGTATGTTTCTGTGTTTATCCTTCTCTGTGTTTTCCTGGTAAACCATGTGCCATTTTAGTCTGAAAACTTGCTCCTGTGTTTATGGAAAGCACCTTTTCTGTTTCACTTGTGTGCTTCTCTCCTTCAGTGACAATAGCTGTTCTTACACTAGTTGATCATTAGTTCTGTTCTCCAAACCTACCATCTCCTCTAGTTGCTTTAATCTGTCCCCTTTTCTCTGCATTGATTATGATGGCTTCAAGCCTTTGCATTATGCCATTCTATTTATGGCCTTGCTGTTGTTTCTGAATCACTTATTAAATATTTAATTGTATTTAATCCTCCAATTGTTTTCCTAACCCTGTAATCTCTTTTCATCTCATTCAACTTTATATTTATCTAGTCTTTGAATTCATATCATATCCATGTACAGTAAGATGTGAGATACTAGTGAGGAATTTGTTTCTGCTTTTAGTTTGTTTTCCTCCAGACTGGATTCTTCACCTACTCTTTCGATGCTGTCCCCTCAACCCCATCACACATTTTCACAATTGCTGTGCTATTTCTTTTCATATTGCTTATGCTAACACGAGCAGCTCTGTCCACACCCTCTGTTTGCTTTGATATAAAGCGAATGAATCACATCTGTCTTGTATTGTTCTCTGGATTGCTTCATGCCCATAAATCTTGCCCTCATGCCTGTGGCCTCCTCAGAAACAAGGCCATGCTTCATTCTTCTCCAGTCTCGGGCTATTTTCCCTGGCACATCACTGGGCACACAGAGTGGATGTCTGAGTTTCGGCTGCAGTGAATAAAAGCCAGAGCTATATGAACTTCTCAAGTCCTAAAACACTTTGTAGAAAATATAATTACAGAGCTCTCCAAGCAGTAGCTCTGAGAGCTTAGGGAAGGTGACACATTATAACCTGTGCTTAAATGACAGCAAGAGAAATAGAAGTTGCTCAGAAAGCATAACTTGCTGTCCAATGGGAAGAGAAGTAGAAAGCATCAGGAGCAGAGTGGGTCTGTAATGAATGGAGAACTTTTCCTGATGGGGCAGACGTGAGGTGGGGCACGCTGCAAAGCAAGCTCTGCTTGATCCCGTCTCCTCATGGAGACAGCGCCCAGGGGGTTGGTGCTGTGAAATTGCTGTACGTTAATAGCAGGCAAATTCTTGGAATTTAGCAAGCCATGGGAGCTGGAAGACAGATACCAAGATGTTTTCATTGATAATGCAAGTAAAAAGGAAGAAGCAGAGCTCAAAGTGAGGAAAGGGTCTCAACCCACACCCAGGAGAGTCAAAAACAGGGACCTGAACAGGTATTTACACTATAATGCCCACAGCAACATCATTTGCAGTAGTGAAAAAGTGGCAACAACCCCTGTCCTATGACAGAGGAAGAAATAACACAATTATTCAGCCTGAAAATGGAAGAAAGTTCTGCCACTTGATACAGCATGGCTAAAATGAGGGCATTTTATGCTATGTGAAATAAACCAGGAACAAAATGAAAACTACCACCATGTGGGTATACTATCCAAGGGTCCTAGAGTCATCAGATCCCTAGTGACAGATACAGAATATAGTTGCTAGGAGCCAAGGGAGGGTGGAATGGGAATCCCAATCTGGGATGAGGAAACAATTCTGGAGATGGATCCTGATGGTTCACAGCAATGTAAACACAGTAAACCTGACAAAAATAATAACTCTTATGTATATTTTACTGCAATAAAAAACTATAAAAATTATCAGAACTCAAGTGCTTTTTAAAATTCCACATTCCTGCTGGACATGGTGGTACACACCTGTAATTCCAGCACTCAGGAGGCTCAGGCAGAGGATCTCAAGTTCAAAGTCAGCCTGGACAAAGTAGTGAGTTCATGGGCAGTGTGGCTATAGAGCAAGAACCTGTCTCAGAAAAAAATTTCATATTCCTGAGCCTCATCCCAAAGCTGTGTGCCTTCCTGAAATGTGCCATTTTCTTTTCTATAACTTTTAATATTCATTTATTTGTAGTACTGGGGATAGAACCCAGGGTCTCATGCATGCTAGGCAATAACTTTACAAACTTTCCTGCATCCATAAGCCTGAAATTTGTTTTTAAAGTGTTCTGCTGAGTGGATTCTTACACTTTCAAGTCCTAGAACCATTGATAGGATAAGGAGGCCCAAAGAATAATATGAAAGCGGGCTTCAGATATCTGTGGGAAGGATCAGAGTCTCCCTTCATCAGGGACTGTACCCTGGAGTCCCTAGAAGCCTGCACAATCCCTGTCTCTCTGCTGCTCTTGGACCCTGGCCCAGTTGGCCCAGCAGCCCACTCCAGAGAGTCCTGCAGAAGTGGATCCACTCTGCATAGCCTCCCACGACAGCAGCGTTGCTCCCCAAAGTGGGAGCCTGTCCATGCTGTGGGATCCGTCTAGTTCCCCTCGACCCACATCAGCCAGATGCCCTTGTGCTATAACCCTCTCATGCCTGGGTCCCAGCATGACTTACAATTCACAGAGGTTCCTCAGCAAGAAAGTGTCCAAAGCAGGAGCTGGAGTTGGAGTGGACACCGGCTGGTAGCCAGAAGGATCATCCATCATCACGAGAGCCAGGGGTGTGGAGTCATCTGGTAAAAGGGGGTGCTGTCATCATTGTTTTATTCCCATTGGACCAGGTCCCTCCCTTACTCAAAACAGTCTACTGTGAGTGATCATGGATCCCAAATGAGGATTCCATGAAGCTACCTGAGGGGCCTTCATCTCTTCTCTCCTCTCTGTGGATCTGCTTCGTATCCCCCCCAATACACACACATACTAACGTGAGTGCCAGTTAGCATGGTGATACATGGGCTCCCACTACACAGAGAAGCTCAGCCCCGAGGAGCCCCAACACTGCAGTCAGGACCCTGTTGGAGCTGATGAGGCAAGGCAGGAGCTATAAGTCACTGTAGGGGACAAAGACACACAGCTGCTCTATCCATGCGATTGGGAGAGGAGTCACCCAAGTGTCTTGGCTCCAGGATGCTAGTGCATGCACTGCTTTGCCTAGCACCGGAGATCTCACCAAGCTCTGCTCCAGATTGCCCCACACTGTCCCCACATCTCTTCCTTTGCACTTGCTCTTTCTTCCTGGAAAAGGCAGCACTAGGAAACTTCAGTATAGGGGCATAAACCTATCCTTCTGGCTCCAAATTCCAGCTCATTCTTCTACTCTAGGTTGCTTTGAATTTTCTGTGTAATGCAATTATTTTCACATCTTTCCTAATAGGATCATTCTACCACAGTTATGTGACTTGGTTGAGCTGGGAGGCATACGGCCCACTGGGACAGAGGTAGATGGCAGGTTGATTAGAGAATCTCCTACTTGACAAGAATAGGAAAGAGAAAACCCTCTGTAGCCCACAGTGGGCTGTGGAGGAGGATGTGGAAGTCAGACATGGGCAGTCTGTCCTCCTGCACCACCAGGTTCAAGTGTCATTTTGGGATGGGAACATCAGAGGCAGCTCAGGAGACTCCCGTACAGATCCTCAGTCCTCATTTCTCGCAGCACAGAACTAGGAAGCCACAAGCCTCTCAGGAAAGTCTAGAGTCTTCTTGAGGCCACATTCCTGAAGGGACAGGGAGGCAGATTATGGTGATGAAAAATGTCTAGAGCAGGACCTGAGCTCCCCACAGCCCTGCAGCTTCATGAGGCCCACAGGACTTCTGGAAGCTTCTGCGCATCCCGAGAAAGCTGCAGAGGCAGAGAGTGCTGACTGGCAGAAGTGTCGGGGAGTCACTGTTAGGGAAAAGCAGCCAGCACACTGCCAGGTGACACACTCGGCTGGGATGGCCTTCTTGTCACAGCTGGGACTCAGGACACCTCCAGGGCCAGCAAGCACTGAGGTGGGGGTGGGGCTCTGGCCAGTGGCAGGTGGGGAGGCCATGGTCCCCGGGTGCCATCTTAGTGTGTCTCCTCAGACCCAGCAGAAGCCTCTGCCCAAGGCGGAGCGCGGCCCCCTCTCCCTCAGGTGCACACTTGGGGCTGGAGGTGTGAAGCCCCCTTCCGAGGGGCTGGAAATTTCAGCCTGAACTCAGTACTCACCCAAGTGGCTCTGAATGAACCCCAGAGAGGCTGCTATTAATAAGCATATTTAACGAGAAAGTTTGGTTATTTTCTACCACTGACTCCACCTCATCACCATGAAGGGACTGTCACTTCAGTAGAACTATTTATAGACAATAAGGTAATTTACTTTTCTGGGTTTTTGTATCTGTAAGTATATTACGTGACCTCCGCACGTCTGCAGAACTGGCCCTTCACACCTAGAAACCAAGAGGCATCTTCATTGCAGTCAGGTTCCTCCAGGCCTGGCATGTGAGGTGTGATAGGTGGAGGCTTGGACAGAGCTTGCTGGGCACTGGGGTCCCTCGAGCTGCGTCCAGGTCCTCCCTCCCCTGGGGCTTAGGCTCTGTCCTGCATTGGCTGCTCCTCCATGGCCAGGAGGGTGAGTAATCCCATCC
>PVLA01018180.1:0-15196 GCA_004027455.1 Hydrochoerus hydrochaeris | reverse complement strand
CCAGTGTACAGTATAAGGGAGGGAGGGCTGCATGCTTTCCCCTTTTGTCCTTTTTTGCCCTTCTGCTCTTGTCACTTGTGGAAGCCATTAATGGCTGCCCCTCAGCCATGCCATCTTGCCTTGGGGTGACCTAAGTGTAGACTAAAACCTCCAAAAACTGTAAGATAAATAAACTTTTCCTTTCCTAACTTTGAGCATCGGTATTTTGTCTAAACAATGAGAGAAAAGTAACCAAGACAGTGGCCTTGTCTTTACAGGAAACATAGATATCCATATCCTATAAAATCAAACTCTTCCCAGGAATTCTCTAAAGTTCTGTTTTGTACTCGGGCCATTGAACGAAACAGATTACGTTTTTTCTCTCTGGACCCAGTTCTTGCTCTAAGTGAAATCCTAAATATCTGACTTTCTGTTTACAGATTGGAGCCTTTTCCCAAGAGCCAGTGGCCATCAGGTAGTAAAGGGGGCTTTACTTCCCTTCCAACAATTTTCTGTGGTAGGGCCCCCTATTAAAACATCGTCCTAATGAGCAGTGTATGCACCGTTGTTGCCCCAATTGATGTGTTTTGAAATTTTGTTTTAGTTTTTTCTTCTTCTTTTTTCCCTTGAAATAAAATAGATTTGAAAAAAAAAATCATAAGAACTAAAACTTAAAATAAAATAAAATGTCATCCACATACTACAGGACTAGGCAGTTATGTTTTCTGTGGCAGAACTTGGCCAGATCTGCAGCCAGAACTTCTCCAAACAAGGTGGAAGAATTTTTTAAACCTCATGACACATGAGTCCAATGTAAGTTGCTGTGGGAACCACAAAAATGACTGTACTTGACTCTCCTTAAAAGAAGAGCAACTATTTCCATCTTGGATAAACTTGGCCCTATCTCCATGTATTGATATGTACAGAGCTGGCTAGGCTGTTTCTTTGTCCATTAAATTGGCTTTAAGCAATGCAAATTGTGCTGGTTGAGGAGCTGATGTGTAATCTCTGAAGCAAAGCCATAGATTAGTGTTACCCCACCCAGTGACTCCCCTAATACTTGGCTGAGCTGAGAGGGATGGAGAGCCATGCTTCATGCTGTCCGCTGGGACCAAGCCTCAAGAAAGAGGCTATAACATTCCAGGGCAAAAAGGATTGTACATAAGAACTGAAGCACCGACCCCAAAGTATCAGTTGTGTTGTGCAGATTATCCTCTCTGTATTTCCTGCACTCTACATATCACAGAGATAATCTCAGACCTCCTACTGAGCCCAGCTCACAAGAGTCATGGCAGTCATGTACTTCCTCCCACTCTCACTGTCACTCATCCCCGAGCCACTCCCCCCACGGAGAATTAATAAAACCTGGGAAGGGCTCTGGGTCAAGGCCTCTGTTCTGATAAATCACCATCTTGGCTGGACTTAGGATCCCTTGGCTCCCTACAACGGTATATATGTCTTAGCGTCTTTATTCTTGCCATGGAGTGCACTGGAAGTGGTAGATTGGAATTAACTCCCTAGAATTCCAATAACTTCTCCACGGGATTACAAATATAAACCTTCCTGGACCGTGACGAGGATGAAAAAGGGTTTCCTATAAACTGCCCCTTTCACCCTATGTGAGGGTCCTCCTATTCAAAGGTAAATAAAGATTGGATGGCAGGGGTTAATTGAAAGTAGAAGAAAGCGTCTTTTAAGACCAAACAGGTGAACAGGCAACATCAGGAGGAAACCAACCCAGGAGCATGTAGGGGCTCAGGGCGGTGGGGTGTAAAGTCACATTGGCTGTATGGATGGCCTGAAGATCTTGCATGAGACAATTCACTTTTTCTTTCTTTCTTTCTTTCTTTCTTTCTTTCTTTCTTTCTTTCTTTCTTTCTTTCTTTCTTTCTTTCTTTCTTTCTTTTTTCTTTTTGTACAAAAAGAAAAGCCAGGCAGGTGCTTGTGTCGCTAAGCTAAATCCCCAGCCCTGCCACTTAGTTGTTTTTACAGGGAGCAGGGGAGTGTTCCATGGTGACTGCCAGTTTATTAAGATCCCTGCTTGCTATGATCTGGAGATGTGGACAGGATCCCAAGATGAGCTTCTCTCAATATTGGGTATTGCTTGACAGCAACAGGAGAGGCAGTGGGCTTGAGTTCAGTTATCAGGGGGGTTTGGTGAACAGCACCTCAGCAGTGAGACTTCTGCCCATATACCAGGAAACATGTTTTTTAAAACCTCAGGATTGGGCTGGGGATATAGCTCAAGGACATGGAGCCTTCCTAGCAAGAACAAGGTCCTGAGTTCAATACCTAGTTAAAAAAAAAAAGTTAAAACCTCAGGATTACAGTCGTTAGGCATTTCTCATTGTTATATTTGCCATTCTTCTTCCTGGGACACAGTCAGTGCCAATATCAGGTCTGGAGCCTCAGGTCTAAGTGTAAGAGATGTAAGCTGGTTTGGAGTAAAGGAAATAGTTTCCCTCAGCTGTAAGAGGAGAACCCTCCCAGAAGAGAGATGGGACATTTAGGCTTGTACAGGAATTCATGTTTGACAAAATGTCCACCAATTTCACAGGTTCTACTCCAACAGAAGTTCTTCTCAGAGGAGGTTCTAGTGGCACCAACTACTTGAATCTTTTACGAGTTAATGGAGCAATGGACTGAGTTACTATGGAATGTTCTCTGTCACTGGCCACCATGAAAGTCACTGGTTTTGCCCCGATTCTAACAGAACTTCTGGGGACTCAGAATCAATCTGGCAGAGTCTGGTCATCCCTATGTGTCATTGTTGAAAAGTGGGAATAAGGATTCAAGCAGAGAGTGTATGTTTAGAGAGTGCATGTTCGCCACCCTGGAAGCTTTTTGGTCCCTCAGGCAGAGGGGACACTAAAAGGACAGATTGTTTACACTGGTCACATTGGTATGGAGCCAAAGCATAGGGAGGACTGCCTGTTCTGAAGTGGGAACTCTGGGGCTTTGCGGTCTTTTCTTCACTGGGGAGACTGATTCACCTGGGATTTATCCAGAAGCAGCTTTTCCAAAATCACAGTCAAAAGCGTAGTCTCAGGTCATTTGCGCTCTCGCTTTTCTTTTCTGTTTACAGAAACATTCTGGGCTATCTGAAGCCGCTGGGAGGCATTCATGCTGGAAAGCTCATTGAGTTTTCTGAATTCTTCTATGGATGTTGGATGCACACTGGGACACAGAGACTGAATTTACCATCCTCTGTTTTTCTGGAGCCCCAGGATCAAAGAGGGAATATGTTTTGTAAACTTTGTGTAATCTTTAATAGAACCTAGCTGGACTTTCATCCGGTACTTGGGTAACTTCAGCAATCTTAGACATGCCAATAGGCTTTCTCCTCCCTTCCTTTATCCCTGCCAGGAGAGACTCACGGTAGAGTTTCAAAGCACCAAGGCTACCCGTATGGATAGGTGGGCGAAAAGGCTGTGTTCACCCGAGAGGCAGGGTCAGCGGTGTAGTCTGGAGGTTTAGTCGCTATCCAGTTTTTCTACCCTTGTAAAGACGGCTGTGATCTTCAGTACTGAAAAGAGTCAGAATTCTCTGGCCATCTTCCCAGTAGGCCGATGTGTCTGAAAAAATCAGAGTCGGGATCAATCATGGCGTAGAGTTTTTCCAAGCAGAAGGGGGTGTGATGCTCTCGTTCAAGAGACTGGTGAAGCTAAAAGGTTGATAGTACAGTGTGGGTTGCTTATTTGGTCCCCCCGGGCCACCAGGATATCCTTGGAGAGGAGTCAGGAGATGTACTGAGCAGAGCTGGTAGCTGACTGGGTTCTACTCCGGAGACTCCCAGGGACTGGGCTGAGCGAGGGGTGCTGTTGGCTGTAGAGATGAAGCAGGCAGCAGGGAGGGAGTTCCCTGTGTTGTGAGTGGCAGTGCAGATGGCAGAGACAGGGAAGATTGTGGTGTGGAAAGTCCCAGCCACAGGGACAAAATTGGCTGAGGCTTGGGAAGTGCCAGTGATGGGGAAGAAGTTGTCTGGGACACAGGAAGTGCTGGCATAGGTGATGGAACAGGCTGTGATGGGGACAGAGCTGTAGAGTCTAGAATTATCGGTGGCAAACTGCATGGCAGCATCAGAGGTGGTGCACTTAGAGATGGTGATGAGGTGCCAGTCCCAGAACCCAATAGGATGGCTTGTTGCTGGCTGGAAGCAGGGTCAGCAAGGGTTCTGCTAGATTCAGGTAATTGCCCCTATGTGGTGGTGGAAAATCTTCCTCAGGACTTTCAGGCAGGATGGGATAAATCCTATCGGCCTTTTGATTCTTTGTGCATTTGGGGGACTTTTGCTCTGCTTTTGTTACCAAGAGAGTTCCCTTCTCTGGTAAACACATGCTTACAGCTGGGGTGGTAGATTTGACACAAGTTTATCCAGTAATCAATATAGGGAAATTGCTCTGGGCTGCTTTTGGTGATTTGGTTCCAAACTTGGTGAACAATTTCTGTATTCAGAGTGACTTCAGTGGCAAAGCAGGACACAGGGATGGCCACCCAGTTTTGCAAAATGTGCAGAGGCACGTTGGTTTCAGTTTCATTCTGTAGTCTTCCACAAAGTCTTTCTTAAAGTTTTTTGCCATATACTTCATGGGATTCGGCTTATTCTAGCTAGTTTGCATATTGACTGGCGCCTATATTGTGTGTAGGGCCCTTGAACAGTCACCACAGGCAGAGGAAAGGAGTCCCTCAGAGAAAAGCCATTCAGATGCCACACCTCTTGCAGAGTCTTAGGTAGTACCTAGCTAAGGAGGATTCAAGGCCCTTGTTATGCTATATGCTGATCACCATGGAAACACAGGTAAGAGCCCAATCAAGCACTGTGACCAGTGCTTCCAAGTCTTGGTGCACAGATGGAATAGCCTATTTCATATGCTGTGTGTTCTCATTCAGCCTACAATCCACACACAAACATACAGAGGTTAAATACACAGCTGCCCTAATCCCCAGGGCAGTGTCTC
This sequence comes from Hydrochoerus hydrochaeris, assembly GCA_004027455.1. NCBI lineage: Eukaryota > Metazoa > Chordata > Mammalia > Rodentia > Hydrochaeridae > Hydrochoerus > Hydrochoerus hydrochaeris. The sequence goes on along the minus strand of PVLA01018180.1, from coordinate 10,259 downwards.
ACTAAATTCAAAACAGAATCTGGCTGTGCAGGCTAACACAAGTAGGCATGATCAGTGCCCCACCATCTCACATGTGAGATGAAAACAGAAACAAATAGACTGATGTTAGCTAAGAACTGTCCCTGGGGCAATCCTACTTTATCCATCAGTTGGCTGCATTTGTTGCATTCAGCATCCATTTAGGGTCCAATGAGGTCACTGCTGCTACAGAGGGGCTCCCACTCCTTCACCACTGCAGGGACTTTAAGGAAAGTATCAGAAGGGTGCACCTTCTCATTTGCAGTTCAGAGATCAAGTACCCAGTAGTCAGCAGGCCTCCTCACCAGTGACCAAATGGTCAGCATAGTGTTTCCCCAGGCAAGCCTACAAGATATGCTGCAGAATTCAGGACCAGACCAAATGGATGGCAGTGGCACCAAAGGATCTTTGGGAGACATACAAATTTATTACACTAGCAGGCTAGTGGGAATCTCGGTTCTAAATCACTAGCCCTGACTTCAGGTTAGCAATCATTTATATAGGTTTTCAAAAGGAAGTACAAAATGCACATCATATTTTACAATTGACTACACATTTCTTGTCACATATTGCTAGGCAGTCTTAGGCAGGATTTATTCTAAGCAAACTAAATGAAGTTACTATCATATAACAGAGGAACAATTCATCATGGGCAGAGGTATCCATGAAGTAACAAGTCTCTGGGACTGGAAAGCAAGCTGACATGACTGTCTACATTACACTCATCTTGCAGCTGGCACCTGGAGCATAAAGGCTCGTTAAATTTTGTAGCATCCTAATTATGGATGTGTTGCCCAATCTCATCCTTGAACTGTGTTAGAAATGTATTAGTGTTAGAAACATAAGATTTTAAAATTTCCTTTACTTTTAAAATAGCCTCTACAAAGAGTTAGTGGGAAGAACTGACTGGTAGCAGTCCTGCTGGCTGGCACCCAGCCTGGCCCTGACTCTGGCTCCTCCAGCTGTCCTCCGAACCCAGTGGGTTATTTTCCTTATGTATTCCGGGCTGATGTCAAACTGGCATTGATCCTCCTGCCTCAGCTTCACAAGTGCTGCTGTAAGCTGCCTTTCTGACTCAGGAGCCAGGTGGGCAAGGTTCAACTCCTCCATGAGCTATCACTAGGAGATTTTCAAGGAAGGGATCACACACAGGGTTGGGTACTCCAGGTTTCTTACAGAAAAGCCAGAATCTTGAACTTGGTGCACTACCTTCCAATTTGAGACTGTATGTAGGGAAATTGGGTCACACAAGATACAGAGAATGCTGTTTCTTGCCTCTGCAATGGACTTACACTGCTGAAATACACTTAGATTAGTTAAACTCTACCTACATATCAGAATGATGTGTAAAGTTTTTGTTTTTCCTGGTAGTAGGGATTGAACAGAGGGCAGTCCCTTTGGACAGAGCTACCTCCTGGGCACATTATTGTTAAATTGTGAAATAGGATTCTGTAATGGTTGTTACATTGTGTCAACTTGAGAAACATGGACATTTACTTCAGCAAAGGGCCAGGGCCCTCACTTTGTAAATAGCCTCATCTTGTGCAAGAGGAGGATATGGAGATGGTGTGAGTGCTACAGTTGCCCTGGGTAGGGGGTAGAGGGTTGGGGGTAGCCTGTTTACAATAATAAGGGAAGAGGCTTATTCTCCTGTTTTGCTCTTGGTGCTTTGGCTGTCTTCTGCTGCTATAAACTGTTGCCCCTGCGCCACACCACCCTGCATTGCAGTCAGTTGATTATGGACTGAAACTTCTACAAACTGTGAACTAAATAAACCTTTACTTCTTTAACTTTTGGGTGTGGGGATTTTGTCTCAGTAGCAAGAGAAAAGTAACAGAATTTGGTACTAGAGAAGTGGGGTAGTTGCTGTAATTATACCTGACCATGTGGCTCAACAGCCTTTGGGAATGTCTCATGGGAAGAGTTTGGAAAGGTTCAAAGATGCCTCCTGAAGGAGTAGAGCTAGAACAGCCTGGGAGTCTGGTCAGAGCTCAGAAGACCAGAAGGCTGACAGAAATTCTTCCAGTAAAGACAAGGCTCAGGTTTCTGCAGGGAAGAAGCTGCACTGGTTGCTGGACTCCAGACAATGTGTGTTACACCTTGGCAGAAAGTTTGTCTGCATTTTACCTGACACTGAGACGAAGGTTGGTGGACTAATTAATCCAGAAGAAACTTCAAGGCAGTCTAATGTTGAGGCATGGCTACCACTGGGGGCTTTCATCCAGATCTATGCTGACTCTCAAGAGCAAAGACCCCAGCAAGATGATTTAAAGTATTGTGAGTTTGGCCAGAAAGGAAGCTCCAGTAAAACTGTGGACCAAAAGATAGAACTAAGATCTCGATTGCTGAGAAGGAACAGGAGAATAAAAAGGATGGTCCGAAGGCATCACAGGAAGCAGCAAGTCACTACCCTTTGCAGCCTCAAAACTGCAAATGTGAAAGACTTTGCTTTGAAGACAAAGCCACAGAGCACCATGTTCAACAATGGCAGCATCAGATAATATTTGTTCCTCAGAATTGTATTCAGAATAGCCAGTAATCCAGGCACCTGACCCCTACAGCCAAGAGAGAGTAAAGTCTGGTTGCTGCTCCAGCTGGCAGCAGACCTTGGCATCATCCACATGGCACTGGGTTTCGGTGCATGCAGAATGCAAGGGCTGTGGTGTTAAGACTTCCACTCCAATTTCACAAGGCCTGGGAGGCCAGGCAGTGTGCCTGAGAAGGCAGTATGTGAAGCTGTGTGAAAATAAAGGTACAGTGAAGACTCAAAAAGTTTGGAACAGCCAGGAACCTGGGTTGTCTCAGAAGAGCTGCAAGTAGTGAGAAAAGTAGATCTAAGAGAGAAGCTGTGGGAGCTATCCCAACAAGTGCCATAGGGGTGGAGCCATCCAAGGCCTTTGGAGCTGACAGTCTGTCACAGATTGCTTTGGATGCTACACATGAACTACAGCACTTAATGCTTGACCTTCTGGATTTTGGACTTGCTATGGTCCCAATCCTTTGTATTCTCATTTCTAACTTTTGGAATGGAGATGTTTATCTGATGCCACTGAATGTTGGAAGTGTTTTCACTTTTTATTTGTACAAGGGCTTGCAGCTAAGAGTTGCCTTAAATCGTGGAGACTTGGGACCTGAACTTTTCAGCAATGCTGGAACTATTCGGACTTTGGCAACTCTTGGAGATGGACTAAATTCCTTTTATATAAAGGGGTGTGCATGAGTTTTTGGAGGGGAAAGGTAGGATGCTATGATTCTAATGTGATATAACGTTGATAGTCTTAATACTGCTTCTTAAATATTCAATTTGTAAAATGATAGTAGGTCTTTGTATCTGGAAAGCAGTTTAAAGTTACGTGTCTGGGGGCTGGCTCAGCGGCATAGACATAAGTGCCTGCCTTACAAGTGCGAAGTCGTGAGTTCGATCCCTGGTACAAAATAAAAATGTGCCGGGCTGTCAAGTTAACAAGGGCTGGATGGTCATAGTTGATACATTTTGTCAACTGGGGAAGTTTGGAAGTTTAACCCAGCAAGGGGCCGGGGTCCTCACTTTGCAAATACCCTCATCCTCTTCAAGAAGAGGGCACATAGTGTGAGTGCTACTCCTGCCCTGGGAAAAAGGGGTAGTCTGCTTCCAGTATGAGGATAAAAGGCTTGTTCCCCCTTTTTTGCTGCTTTTCCTGTCTTCTGCTGCCTTGAAGTATTGCCTGGAATTGCTGCCCTTGTGTATGCCACACTGCCTTGCAGCCGGCTGATTATGGACTGAAACCTCTATAAACTGAACTAAACATTTCCTCCTTTTAACTTTTGGTGGTGGTATTTTCTGAAATGGGACAAAAGAAACTAACAGTGAGTCTTATTTACACTAGCAGGGCTTCCAATTCCGGGGGTCAAGTGATGCTCCTTCCTCAGCATCCCAAGTAGCAGGAGCTACAAATGTACGCAGAGCACCAAAATCTTATTGTGTATCTTTGATAAACATAGATTCTTGCTATATAATTCAGTCTAGGTTTGAACTGTGTAGCCCAGCCAGCCCAGGCTGGTCTCCAACTTATGGCAATCCTACTTCAGCCTCCCACCACACCAATAGAGAATGATATTTCAAAGACAGCAGTAGGAACCTAAGAAGTCATCAGAGAATGGCATCCAGGTAGAACTAGGTCAGTAGGCACAACTGCAAAACTTAGCCAGACACTCCAGGTGACTTGCCAGCGCTTCCCTGAAATGTTCAGTGGCACCTATTCAGGTCCAGCTGGAGACTGACACATGCTGGGGTCAGGAGCCTTGCTGCTCAACCTTCCAATTACGTAACACCTGAGTGTTAGCCACGTGGTCAGGTGAAGGTGACACACCCACAGGCAAGACATGGCTCCAACCACCAGGAGTTCAAGCTGTGCTTCCAAAGCTAAGATGCTATCTCTACTCAGGGTCCTCTCGCTTATCCTGGGAATTAGAAACTGCCCCACACCTCAGGACACACAACGCAGGGTGCCCCAGGAGCCTGGTGTTAGGGCCCCTTGGAGAGCGCGTGAGTCCAGGGTCTACAGGAAGGAACAAAGACAGTGCAGAGGCTGCTTGCTTTGTTTTTGTTACATTTTATTGGCATCGCTTTCATTTCTTTACAGGAGAACAGCCTACACCTAGCACAGAGACCTCTGGTGAGGCGTACTCTGGCCAGGGCTCCAGGCAGGCCCAGCGTAGGGGCCGCGGGATGGGACAAGGCCTGCAGGGAGCGCCTTCCAGGATGGAGGGAGGACATCAGGACAGACGGCTGGGCCTTGTCTGGTCCTCACCTCAAACAGGGGAGGATGATCTAACAGGAGTTCTTGTGTGAAGCAGGAAAAAGAAACAACTGAAAAGGGAGTGAGCTTCAATTTCAGAAATAACAGCCGGGATCCACTGCATACACCGCTAGATTACGCAAATCAACCTTGGGGAGAATCGAGAGCCAAGGGAGCCAGGCAGCTCCCCTGCAGGTGCAAGCTTTCCAGCTCCAGTCTCTGAGAAGAGGCGCATGTTGCTCGGGTCTGCTGTACACAATACTGCTGATAGCTGGATGCCACACCTGGGTCGCCAACCCTGCCATCTGTACAGGGTCTGACCCTCCGCTTTCCATGCCTACATCACAGGACTTCAACACATCATCCAAGGTTTCTTACACTAATTTATTCATTTTAATTGGTTGCATATATTAACATGTACTATAAGATTCTTTTCTAAGAAGCATTGCATAATAAATGGATACCGTAAAAAGATCTGATTAGTTAAAAGTAACAAGCATTAACAGATACATACAAAACAGCCTGATCGACTGGGGTATGGGCAGGGACAAGCAAGGGCACCAGCCTTCCCAAGGGGCCTTCGAGGACTGGGATGGGGAGGGTAAAAAGACCACAAGACCGTTAAAAAAATCAGGTGACTAATTAGACACAGATTAACCGTAAACAGTTCTCTCTCCAGTGGACAACAAGCCTACACTTCCCATGCCGACTGCTCGCCAGAATGGTTTCTAGAGGATCCGGCCTACCGGCTGCCAGGCTCAGAGCTCATGGAGGGCGGCAGAGCCCTGGTACCATCAAGGCATGGGCTGCCATGTGTGCGGGTGTGCGTGCGTGCGTGTGTGTGTGTGTGTGTAGGCTGGGGCAGGATTCCTTTTGGCAGCTGACTGTGAGAGATCCATGTCTGTTGTGTCGAGAGGAGGGGGCTGTGTTGAAGGCCTAAGTGTGTTCTTGGTTCTGAAGGACTCTGTGCTTGGTGCCCGTCGCCCCTCAGCAGCTGCAGGTCTCGCCCGTGGGCTTGGGCCGGTTGTTCTTGTCCAGTTTGATGGGTTCGGGGAATTCATTGTACAGCTCCACTTCTGTCTCCTGGAATGGGGTGGGGGGAGGACAAGGTCATTATCAGGCCCTGCAGGGCGAGGATAGAACATCATCCTCACAGGGCAGCAAGAGGCAGTGGACATGGGAGCTGCTGCTCAATGTCCCCAGCCAATGGTCACACACGGGCCGCGCCAGCCGACAGTGCTCCCTGGATGACCCAGGCTTCACTGTGCTCTCTGCCACCCCAGGAACCATGGCTGGAGCTGTGCACCAGCTGCCCCACCCCAGACGCTCCTCCACACCCCAACTGCAGGCTTGTCTTTCTGGGCTGCTGCTCTATGGCCTGTGTCCTTTTCCTCCAAAAGCTTCAGAGAGGTCTGCTTCTCAAACACTTCGGGCTAAGTGTTACTGTTTGTGTCTAGATTTCTCCTTTCAAAGCCTCCTGCAGTCACATGCGGGGATTCTTCAGAGAGGGCTGAATCTAGAGTGTGTGACACTGGGATAATTCATAGTGCAATGTTAGGACCGAGGGCGCTAGGATTAAGGTTGTGAGTGCTACCTGCCCTAAGTAGGCTATATGAGCTGTACGAGGTAGAAAGAGCTGTGGCTATCCTTGCTTGCTCTCGCCTGCATGCTTGCAATGGAGTATTTCTCCTCTGTGATACCCCTCTGCTATCTACCTTGCCTGGAGCCAGCCAACTATGAGCTGAAATCTCTACAAACCGTGAGCTGAAAGAACCTTTTCCTCCTTTAAATTTCAGAGTTTGATATTTTCTCTCAGTGAGAAAAGTAACGAGACACTTAGGAACACAGGCGCGCAGCACCCTATTTTCCATCCCATGAGTGGGAGCCGAGCTGTGTGTTTGACTCTGGAGGGAAAGCAAGGGGGTTTCTAGTTTAGGGTTTCCTAAGGCTGGGCTGTGGCTCAGGGCAGAGCACTTAACTAGTGTTCACCGGCCCGGGTTCCATCCCCAGCCCTGCAATAGAAGAACTGCCTAGAAAAATTGCTCACATACTTTGGTGGTCAGACGGGTGGCTTCATGTACTTACAAACTGGACAGCCATTACCACCGTCAGTCCAGAACATTTATCACCCCAAAACGCATCCTCTGCCACCCCAACCCTGGCTCTGGCAGTCACTCATCTATTCCCCGTTTCACGCATTTCCTCTTCTGACCTGTTCTGTTCTGCAGTGCAAGAGCTGGAGTCCAGGACCAAGCCGTGTCTCAGGCCTAGACATTCCTTTACAGGGAATCATAGAGTGTGAGGTCCCTGTGCATTGTCCTTTCTGCTCAGCATCCTGTTGCAGCATGTGTCAGCTCTTTCCTTCTTATAGGCAAGTAATATTCTAGAGCATAAATAACTTTTTTGTGTCTTTCTTCTTTTGGCTTTTGAGACAGTCTGGTGACAAGAGTCTGGTTAGCCTTAAACTCACTATGCCTTCAACTTTCAGTGATCCTCCTGCCCCAGGCTCCTGAGTGCTAGGACAACAGGTGTGTGCCTGTTTATTCCTTTGTTACTTGGACTTTCATGTCTAATTTCTGGTCATGACAGATAGCAGCATTCTGCACCCTAGGTACCTGGAAGCGTATGTAACATGAAAGACAATGGAGCTGAAGAAGTATAAAACAGGTATAAAACGGGACCTAAAACAGCTGCTGTGGGCAGGGTGGCTTTGTCCTTCATGGTTCCATGCCAAAGTCTTACACCATTGTGCCTGTGTCCAGGCCTCACTACGGGTCCCAGGTAGGCATTGTCCTTGGGGCACGGCTTGCAACAGTTCCCATGACCTCCCCTCTGCAGTGCACCTTGCCTCACCCCACTAGAGCCAGGGCCCTCTATTTGTGGCAGACCCTACCTTGCCCTTCACAGCTATCACTGCTCCTCAAAAGCTCCCCTCACACGCCAGCAGCTGTCACCATGCATGCATGGTGACATCTGGAGCCCAACTTCACCTGACTTGGTCGCCAGCAGAACTGCTCCACCTGCACCATCTTTGTCACACATGTGGTGACAGCCATTGTGCAAGGGACAGTTGGCAGGAGCTTCAGGACTCTGAATCCTTGCTAACATCTCCCTGCATTTCCTTTCCTGTCTGTTGCTCACTTCAAAGTGTGTGCCCTTGCAAAGCAGGTGAGAGGACAGCAGTTCAGAGGACATTCAAGCCCCCACTTCAGGACTGACATCTGTCCAGGCCTCCTGAAGGCCTGACCTTCTAAGAGCATGGAAATGAGCCAGGGAAGCACAGACACATGGGCTGGCCTTGGCCCAGGGCTTCATCGCTCATGCCTCTTACAGGATCCAATGTGGGCAGGCTCCCAGGGTCAGAGCAGAGCTCAGCATCTTCCCTGCGGACCCACCTGCTTGAGTGCGTTCCGGGCGATCGTCTGGAACGCCTGCTCCACGTTGATGGCTTCCTTGGCACTGGTCTCGAAGTAGGGAATGTTATTTTTGCTGTAGCACCAGGCCTGTGCCCTCTTCGTGGCCACCTGGAGAAGGAAGAGGGACCCCAGTGAGCTGTAACACAGATGGCTGAACGGACTCGGGGACAAGGCAGGGGGACCGCAGACCTGGCCTTGACCACCTGTCACCTGCAGGCCAGCTCAGACCTCTAGCGAGGGCTCCCTTACAGCCACTAGGAAGCGAGTGCACCCTCCCTGTTACTTCTGTCTCAATGGAGCCACAGGCTCTGTGCCAGCATTATGAAGCTCTTGCCCCTAACCCTACCCCAACCCAATCCAGGACCATCTTGGCAGAGGGCTGAAAGGCAAGAACGCTGTCACCAGTGCAAGGACACATCTTGAAAGGGATACGTGCCTAACATACATAGGTGACACCACTCATGCCTGAGCCACCTAGTGCACACCACAGACCCCGCTGCAGGTGACAAGTCAACTCTCCTTTTGCCGAGTGCAGGAACGGGGTCTGGCTCTGAGAGCAAGACACAGCCCAAAGCCCCAAGGAAAGGGACCCTTCCAGCAGAGCACTAGTCTCTAGCACTTACTTGTCTGTTTTCGAGGTCGATCTTGTTCCCCAGCACGACAAAGGGGAAGTTTTCTGGGTCCCGGGGGCTGGCCTGGATGAGAAACTCATCCCTCCAGCTGTCCAGGGTCTTGAATGTGTTGGGGGCTGTCACATCGAACACCAGCACAGCAGTCCACGCCGCGGTAGAAGGCTACGCCAAGGGACTGGAACCTTTCCTGACCAGCTGTATCCCAGATCTGCAAGACAAGGACAATGGTTGCTGGGGACACAGTCAGGGTGCCCTAGGGATGCACCAGTCTATGGATGGAGACTCCAGAGCGGCCCTGCACTCAGACTGAGTCTTGCAAGCAGTCTGTTTCTGGGCTACTAGAAAAGTTTTCATATATTTTCAGAGTTGACAGTGAAAACCATGGCAAGGCATGTACTGAGTGAGTGCACTACCTCCGAGCTACATTCTTTTTAAACATTTCTCAGGCTGGCTTTCAACCTGTGATCTTCCTTCCTCAGCCTCCAAGTAGCACTGTATGGAGACACTCTGGGCTCGGGGGTGCACACAACTGAGCCACTGAGGCTATGGCAGGAAGACTGCATGTCCCACACCAGTGCAGGCAACTTAGCAGGACCCTACCTCAAAACTAAAAATCAACAGTAGTGGGGTGCAGCTCATCCCTAGGGTGTTTGTCTTGCATGCAGAGGGCCATGAGTTATTTCTCTAGTACTGCAGAACAAAATGAACTTTAAAAAGTTTGACTTTTGCAGTACTGGGTGTTGAACTCAGGGCCTGCACAAGGAGTGACAAGCACAATTCTTTTTGACTTTTTATTTTGAGGTAGGGCCTCACTAAGACTCTAAGTTACCCAGGCTTTGCTGAAACTTGCAATAACTACCCTGCCTAGACTCCCAAAAAGTCAGGATTACAGGTGTGTGCCACCAAGCCTGGCTCAAAAGCTTTCAAAACGAAATGTAAATCCAGAGGCAAATCAATCACACACACACACACACACACACACACACACACACACCATTAGCAAAGTACAGTCACGCAAACATCTGGGAAATAACTAAGCAAAAGTCAAAACCAAAGCCACACAACACAGAACCCCAGCCCTGGTCCTTAGGCCTCTCACACTGCTCTCGGCACCACACCAACTCTCCGCGCCTTTGGTGTCCCCTCTCTGCATGCCCCTCGGTCCTGTAGGACAGCAAGTCACTCTCCTGATACGGGGCCCAGCTTCACTTCTGCCTGACACACTCAGCGAGCTGCCCGCTCTGGCCCTCAGAGAACACTGTGGTCCACTGTCCATGCTTGTCGACAGCTCTGCATTGTATTCCTATGTAGCTCAGCTCTCCCTTGGAAAATGGCTTTCACCAGCAATGCTGGGAACAAACCCCCGTGCTCTACTAGTGCTCCAGCCCCAGCCCTTTCCATGTTGAGACAGGCTG
>PVLA01018179.1:0-15207 GCA_004027455.1 Hydrochoerus hydrochaeris | reverse complement strand
GGCTGGAATATAGGGAGACTCTCCTGTCCTCTGAGGCCTACAATCCACCCTAGCACAGATCACTCACCTTCTTCTTCTGCCTCTGCCTCATCTGGGCTCTCTCAGGTTTGATCTCCAGGGTGGCCTTTTTGGAGAGCCCCACTTGCCAGTATCAGGTAGGGTTATTAATATTTTTCTACCCTCACAGCCCTGTCCCTCTGAACAATGCCCTACAGGTCTGGCTCCTGTGAGCTGGTAAAGCTCTGTTACCCTCTGAATCTGTTTCTAGATTCAATACCAGCCCCCATGACTGCCTGGAAAGTCACCCTGGGTATGTTGCCTAGAAACTCTGAACCCACTTCTCCTTCTCAACATACACCTGCCTCATAGCCTCTCCCAAGGACTCACTTTGTCTAATTATCATTGCTCTTAATGTCACCTTTCTGAGGAAGATCCAGGAGGAAGCACCTGAACTTCCACTCATTGCTACACAGTACTGCTTACACTAAGCTTTCAACTTTCCCCTCTCCAAATGAGAATCTGAGGTATAAGCAGGTCAGTGACTTTCCCAGGACCCTATAAGAGAAGCCAGCTGCTTCTTCCAGCTCAAATAAAATCTCAGTTGCCTTTACTCTATATTCCAGCAGCACCCCCTGGCCACCATCCTATCCCCTGAGCTCTTGTTGTGTGTCCAGGTACCATTCCATGCCCATCCGCAGTGGAAGAGTAAGTCACACATCATATGTGAGAAGTTCCCTGGCCCAGCCCCCTGAACCTCTAGACTAACAGCTAGACTGGAGGCCACACCCAACTTCATCTGGTCCTAGGAATCTGCCAAGGGACTTCTTTTGACAAAGCCTCTGCTCAGCCATTTAGAATGTGGTCTCCTTGGGTGTCATCTCTGAAGGACAGGGCAAGGAATTCCCTGGGAAGTGGGGTCTGATATCTGCTCACTAAGGATCCACTATTGAATGTGTGAGACCTCAAGTTAGTTCTAAGACTCATCAGGAGACAGTGCTGTTGCACCTGGATGCTGAAGTAGGAATCAGAAACCCCATCAGGGCAGGCACAGGGGCAGAGAGAGGAATGGCAGCACACCATAAATCAGTCCCAGCTGCACCCACTGGGACATAAATTGATCCTTCCTTTGTCCACCCATTTCCAATAGGGCTTTTCTGGTATAGGAAGGCTTCCCTTTCTGTCAGAGTTTCAGTGAACACTGAAGTGGAACATGTCTAGATTTCCTGAAAATGTGGGGCTAAGTTGCTTGAGCAAGGAGGCCTTGCCAGATCCACCAATCAGCAGAGAGGAAGCTCTTTTCCTTCAGGAGTGGGAGCCAGACACTTGCTAATTGTATGAGCCTGTGAGATCTTCCTGCTCACAAAACCTTCCTCAGAGCCCAGCAGCATCCCAAAACTAGAACTTCCTGTGCCGAAGCCTCCAGCCTAGCCAAGGACAAACCAACCTACCTTCCTGTGATTCCCAAAGACACAACTGGAATTTCTCAAATTATCAATGATGAAAAGACAAAAAAATGAGAAAATAATGGAAAAACCCTGAACTTCTTCTGAAATTGCTCCTTTCTCTCTCTTTGAAACACTTTCATTCCAAATTCCTATCTCCATTTACCTTAATAAGCATATTCATGCTCTCTGCAGTGTCTTTGGCACACAGCTTCATGAAGACTTTGAAGGTTTTCCTATTTGAGAGATAAACCATAAGGAGGAACTGCAGAATAATGGCAGGCATGTGAGGTCAAAAAATTTTCACTTGAGAGCTAAAAGACAGAAACTGCCTGGATGAACATTTCTAATTAAGTTCATATAAAACCCATGAAAGCCAAAGAACTAGGATGGGAGTTCCTATTTGATCATAATGTCACTTCATATTATAGCGGACCATATTTTTTTTTTCTGTTTTGACAGGTATAGTTTCAAATGGACAGAGTTCTATTGCTGTTTAGTGATCACTTGACTTTTTAATGACTTTTAAAGGCTTTTTATGAACAATTGTGCCTGACACTAAGTAACCTCAGTCCTAAGAAGGAAACCCTGGCATAAGAGAGTAGAGAGGCTTAGGCATCCCACCTACAATGTGACTCCTAACCTCAGGGCCCCAGGGCTATTATATCATATCTGTCACTTGTCTCCTCTGGTGTCCTTATTGAGATAGGCAGACCCACCTGGATATTTCTCCCCATGTCCTCCTCAACAAATATACTGGTACACCCTGCAGAGCTGATATTATGCAGTGAGGAGAAGTGACTGAGCCTCAGGCACTCCTGGGAAGGGAAAAAAAGCAATCATTTATGTGGGCAGGGGGAAGCTGAATATCAGCCCATTGCAGTATCAGCTACCTCAGCTATCTTAACACTCCTAATGAGATGATGCCCAGGGATCCCTAGAAGGCACTAACTGAACCCCAGAATGGGACTTATTAGGCCCCAAGTAACTGAACTATCATGCAGAAGAATTTTAGTAAATAACAAAGAAGAAGCTCAGATAGGATGACCACACCCTCATGCCACATGCCACATGAGTCTAGATCAATGTGTCCATGACACGCAGGGCTGAAGGATTGCACATCTCAGAAAAATCTTTCGAACCTTGGAGCTCATGAAGGATGGGCAGATCCTAGATCTCCAGAGGAAATTACCAGTGACCTGTCAAGCATATAAAAAACATAGCTGCTCACTTGGGAATTCCAAAACCTAGTCAAAACCCAGGAAAGTTTTCCAGATTGCTGTATTTGTACCTCACCATTTGTTTGGAACTTTTTGTTTGCTAGATGTTCCACTTCAGCAATGAGAAAGTGCAAAGCAGGCTCCAGGTGTGCTCCAGATCAGTTCACCTGCATGCAAGTTCCTTTGATTGTGAATTTGGGAATGTACAGTGGATGGTACCATTCTGGCAAGTTTTCCAAAATGGAAGAGCTGGGGAGAGATGAATGAGCAATGGAGTCAGAGGCCCTCCCTTGCTTCCACTCGGTCTCTCCAACACAGCCTTTTGTTTTGCCTGGTCCTGACTCTCTGTCTTGAGGAAAACACAACCCCACCCTTAGGCCCCTGTGACTGCCCTAGCATTGACTGACTTTGTCTAGAAAGGCAAATTCTAAACCTATGAGTCTGTACTTCATACTGACATTCATTTAGAGAGAAGCAGATACAAAGCTCCATGTATTTGAGTGCTCAGTGTTGAACTTCAAGCAGATTTGAGTGCAGTCTGCACATCACAACTCCAGTCTGGCCCCTGGTTGCTCTGAGTAGGGCTGGGTAGATTGGCATGGAGGCCCAGCAGAACAGAGAGCTGGTGTGTTGAAGATGAGTCTTCAAGGTGCTGCCCTTGAAGATCATTCTCCCCTCTCCTTTTCAAGGACTGTGAAAATTCCACCCACAGTGCTATCTAAGTCTTCCTTCTGATAAGAGAAAACATAAAGTCAAAAATGTAAGAGTACCAGGATTCAGTCACCGATTCCTTAACCAAAGTCTTCATATCCATCTATCATTTCTCACCACTCCTCTGTTCTGAAAGTCTATCCAATCCTGAGGTGTGTCTTGTGACATCTACATTTATTGTCTACCTCACAAATAGAATTTAAGGCCAGCAATTGTTGTTTTCTTTGTTCTGGGGATTATTTTGTGTATGCAGAAAATTTACTGGATAAAGTAAGTTGTACCTAGATGCAGGTTGAGTGAATGAAATCTCTAAAAATAACTTTTCCTGATATCTGGGCATGCTTAATGGCTCCCCTTTCTGGACCCAAGGATCACTTTTTTATTAAATATCAAGGGAATAAACCAGCTAGAAGAGGCCATGAATGTCCCTCACACATGGAAATCCTGTCTGCTTTTACAATTTTATGTCCATATGGATTCATATGGGCGACTGAGGCAGAGAAACTCTTCACTGGATGCACAGAAAAAATAAATATTCTTAAGGACAGCCTGTCCATCACCCTTTCTGCAGACCAAGGTTCTGCGTACCAGTTTGCCACATCTTCTGACTTGTATCCCTACAAAAACCCTGTGAGGATTTTTCTTTTAGTAGCTCACATTTCATAGGAGCACCCATGAGAGGCCCAGAGAGCTGCAGCTGCATTACTGAAACACAGTATGTGATGATTATAACTGTGCCTTTGTGGGCACACTCACCCCCTTATAGAGCTTATCCATGGAATATAGGACAATGTCAAATTCCCAGCATGAACATAGGAAGGTGGTGAAGTAAGAGATGGGTTTAATTGGAATGAATGGTACCTAAACCCTACCAACGTCTTCCATTTGCTAGGCCAGAAATTCCACATCCTGCAGGTCACTGTTATCTTCAGGGAGGATTCATTATCACACTGGAGAAAACAATGAGAAGAACAAAGTCAGGAGCAACAACACAAACTATCAGAGGAACAGGATGCAGAGTTTGGAAAAGAAAGACTCAAGATGCCTCAGTTCAGTTAACGGGAGCCCTGAGGAGCAGTACTCCAATCCCATTTCCCTCAAAGACACAGAGATTGGAGGATGCAGGGTGGCCTCAGAAGAAATCCTTCTGGGACACACCTTGACACTGGGCCTCTAGAATTGTGGTCACATTTGTGCCATTGTGTTATGAAGGTCCTGATACCAGAGACCACCTATTAGAACACACGTCCTCACAGCCTTCTCTCTGCATGTGACTGAGAATAACATGGAGTTTAGTGCCATCTCATCACTAGTGGTAAAAGATGAACTTCTGCCAGAATTTACCATACTTAACTGAATATTGTGCAACCATGGGAGGGCACATCTGCTACCTGCTGTGGCTACAGGGATGTTTTTGTTTTTGTTTTTGTTCTGGCACTGGGAATCAAATTGACATGTTCTTGAGATGTCACTACTGAGAAATGTGAGAGTAGCTTAGCAAAGCTTTTGTGTGTATGTGTGTGTTAGTGTACATGACTCTTATTCTTTGTGGAACCTTCCTGTTAAGATTTTGGAAGTGTACAAGGCCCAGGCTGGCACTGTCACTGGGTGGTCTCTCTTAACTTTCAGCTCATTCTGAATATAGCTGGAAACATCCACGAGATTGGAGCCAAGATTTGAAAAGGCTCCAAATCCTGTGCTCTTTGTGGCAAGACCTTTGGAAAGCAGGAAAACTGCAGAAGCTCATCTTCCAAGGTGGTTAGGCAAAGGTTTAGGGCCAGAGTAAGTGTTAAAAGTTTTAAAGTATAATGTTAGGGACAGTAGTTAGAAGTTAGGATTAGATTTCAAAAATATAGATCAGGTTAGGGTAAGGAATTAGGCCAGGTTTTAGTGGCTTGCTTTAGGAGTCATGGAGAGGTTCTTACTGAGATTAAGGCTAGGGTTACACTTACCATTAACATTACAGGACACAAGTCCAGTTAGAGATAATATCAGAATCAGAGCCAAGTCATATTTAGTGTTAAGTTTTCAGTTTTAGAGATAAATTGAGTGTTTAGGTTTAGAGATAATTTGAGTTTAATCTTCATTTCTATAATCAGAATTAGGAATAAAGTTAATGTCTGGGGATTATGGTTAGTGTTCAGTTCTTTTGGGTTAGAGTGAGGGCTAGAATAAGGTGTCAGAGTTAGTGGTATTGTCAGTGTTAGTATAGGGTATTGTCACTGTTAGTGTAGGGTATTTTTAGTGTTAGTGTATAGTATTGTTAGTGCAGTGTATTGTCAATGTTTGGGTGAGTTGAGTGTAAGCAATAGGTTTGGAATTAGTGTTCATATATTCTTAATTCATTGCTTAGTTTTAGTATGATGGTCAGATTATTTCTGAGGGTTAGTGTTTAAGTTAGAGTTATGATTATTTTTCCTAATAGGTTTAGCCTTTGGATAGGGTTAGGAGTACTGATAACTTTCAGGTTAGATATAGGGGTAGGTGTACTAGGAATATGAGATTTATGATGATGCTTGCAGTTCAGGAGGGAAAATCAGATTTCACTACTCAAAAAAACTGTTTTTGTTTTCAGGAACCACAAATATAGTATATGTGGTTTTTGTCATTCATTTCTTAAATTATTTGCAAAATAATTAACTGCATAAAGTAGGGTTTGGGAAAAGCACAACACATGGGCCAAGTCTCACTGTTCATTGGGACACAGTTGTGATATTCTTCACTCTTTCAATGGTTGTTCTCCTGGGGCCAGGCAGAATTGAGCAGTTGTCAAGGAAACAGAATATGCTTGTCAATCTATGGTTTAAAATGAATAATAATACTAATAATGTGGTTTTTAAAAACAATATATGAAAAAGCAAATTTATTACAACAATAACACATTGACTGGGATAACATTCTTGTCCACAAAGTGATTTGAAGTTAATGCAGCATATGCTTGTCAATCTATGGTTTAAAATGAATAATAATACTAATAATGTGGTTTTTAAAACAATATATGAAAAAGCAAATTTATTACAACAATAACACATTGACTGGGATAACATTCTTGTCCACAAAGTGATTTGAAGTTAATGCAGCATGAATTCTAATAAATTAGCATGTTTATTGTAATACTTAAAGCAATGACAAATGGGAAGAAAATGGAATATTTTAGCTAATTCTGGAAAACACAAAAACAACTTAGTTATTCAAAGTGAAGTCAAAATGGAGAAAAAGAAGAGATGTGAAAAACAAAACAAAATGAAAAAATAAAAGGCAAATAGCTCTACAAGAATTCTGCTGGGTTTAAAGGAGGTAGTGTTCAGTTATGGATATTATCAAACTGCATAAAGAGCAATTCCAAGCCAAGTACTTTTTAAAAGAGATGAACTTCATATGCAAATGAAATTTTTAAAAAAGTAAACAAATGTGGAAAAAATTCTAAAAATGTGTAAAAGGCACATTGCAAATAACATAATTAAAATGTAGAAATGGCTGTTTTGATATCAGTTAAAATTGAGTTTAAGAGCAAGATTGTAAATATACCAAGCATTATGTTTGATAAAAGAAGATCAAAAGAGATAAATGGTCGATAATTTTGCATTCTATTCAAGGAAAAATGTGATATCATAGATGGGAGCAACTCAGAAAAATGAAAATCATTTTTGTGTAGCTAAATATTATCATGGAAAATGTTCTATGTCTGTACTACTGAAATGTTATTACATCATGCAAACATATTTTAGGAAAATATTCTTTTGTGTACCTTGTGTTTGAAGACTACTTTTGTACTATAGTTGACTTGTAAAGGAAGCTTTGGAGGAAGAAATGGTTTACAAAATAAAATTTCAAATAATATATATATATATATATAAAATTTGCAAAGCACATGAGATGAGTGGGCAGCAGTGTTATGCGAAATGATAGCCACAAATTTTTCTATTGTTTCTTCTAGGACTTGGGCAGTGAGGCTCGGTGTTATTGGCAAGTGATTCAGAGAAGCAGACATTAAGGAAAACAATAAAACCTGAATAAGCATAAGGCCTTTGGGCACTTCCATAGCAGTAGGACAGAATTCAGCTGCAGAAGAATCCAGCCCTCCCAGTCAGTTCAATTTTATGAATGGTATGGGGGTTGGGGATAATTATTTTTCATTTAGGTAAACCTTGAAAAATACTAAGATATTATCTTGAAATTCAGTGAGAAATTAAAGAATGTGATTGATGCCTGTGCTTTAGAAGACATATGAAATGGGAACTAATTCACCCCTCAAAACTATCTCAGTGATGGCACCATGAATTTGAGCACATTATGATTGGTATCCAAACAACATGGCATGATTAGTTTGCTAAATAGTTTGTAGAAAGGAAGAGACTGCAGACTTCTTTGAACGGGAATCAGGTAGCAGTGAGTTCATGGAACATGATCTGAGTTTACATGATAAATGGTTTTCCTTTTGATAATGTGATGTTTGGTTCAGTCATTCCGATGCAAGTAATATTATTTGTGACTGCAACTAGGGGAGTGTCACAGTAGGGAAATGAAATGTTTCCTACTGAACATTGAGAGTTGAGGGCCTGTTAGGAAAGTGACCAGATAATGAAGACAGCATGAATAGTTGAATGATATTATAGGCAGGTGATGAATAATAGCAAGGGGCCTAGTAGATGATGGGGCTGACCTTGAGGTGTATATCTGGTCCCAGAATTTTTCCTCCCTGACTGCTGGACCCTCTATGATTCCTGTCTGCCATGCTGAGCCACTTTCCTCTTCCTTGCCTTTTCTGCTTTTTGTGACTTGTTGCAGCCCTGCAGCAAGAAAATCAGTAGATCATGGACTGAAATCTCTGAATCATGAACCAAAATAAGCCTTTTGTCTTATTGTTTATGTTGTTTATGTCAGGCTCTCATTCAACTAGTTAAATTTTTAAAATTAAGGGAATTTTGTGCAATTTGTACATCTGGAATATAATAGTATGTTTTTTAACTTGAATTAGAAATATGATTATTATAGTAGAGTATATTTCATATATACTCTCTATATATTATATATAGCAGAATATATAGCAGAATATAATCATGGGGAAGGCATGAGTTTTTACATTTGAAGGAATTATAGTAGATTATATTATTTAGTAGAATGCCACTGACATTATACACATTAACCTTAATCTATCTTTTATTTTTTGCACCATTAAATTGTATTTATAGCATTGAAAATGACTGTATGCATTTTTCTTTTTCAATGAATCCTAGTTTATCCAGATAAATTAGTTTTCTCATATAAGACATAAGTATCACATGTAATTCTTTGTTTTTTTATGTTTTCATCAGTAAAATATTCTATAAATTTGCAGAAATTTATGCGAATCTTTCTAATGTACTATGCAATATCTTATTTTGCTTTTTAAAATTTCCTCTCTGTTAATTTATTTAGCTATAAACCATTTTCTCATTTGGCTGAATGTGTAAACCCAGTAGAAGTTTTTGCAATACTTGGCAAAATGTGTGTCAGTGTTAATTTTTGCCAGAAAAAAGGAGATAACTCACCACCACTTTCAACTTGCCAGCTTTTAAATTTGAACCAAGTTTATAAGATATACCTGCATTTAACATGGCTCTATATTTGAAATTTTGAGGTGATTTTAAAATGAAGCACTGTGAGATATTTCTTCATTTAGAATTTTATTTTTATGTATTTGCTAGACATTGACTTATG
Organism: Hydrochoerus hydrochaeris; assembly: GCA_004027455.1. Classification (NCBI taxonomy): domain Eukaryota; kingdom Metazoa; phylum Chordata; class Mammalia; order Rodentia; family Hydrochaeridae; genus Hydrochoerus; species Hydrochoerus hydrochaeris. Next base: position 6,134 of record PVLA01018179.1, on the reverse strand, counting down.
AATTAATAGTATACTATTTATTAATTCAACAAATGTATAATTTTTGAGAGTATGCTTTATTCTTTCATTATGATTGTGATTGAGCCCTTGATTCAAAATCAAACCTATGTATGCATAAAATTTGCCAGTTTTTATGTTAGGTTGTTCAATTAACTCTTCAATTCTTAGAAATGTACACACACTAACATATGCATATAAGCTCCTATACTCTGCAACAGTCCTAATATATATTCTCTGACTACATACTAATCATGGGTAAGGCATGAGTTTTTACATTTGAAGGAATGTAAAATGTAATATTGTGACATCACAGGACCTTGTCCAACAGAACAAAAGAATAATTTTGGAGGCAATGTGTAGGAATAAATTGGAGTATATATCTCAGTATGCAGTGTATTTGTTGTAGTATTATTTAAATGTATTAATCATATTTCAGTAAATTATAAATGGCTATACTCTACACACTAAGAGAGTTACTATAATTAATGAATAAAGGGAATTCTTGAGAAAGTAAATAAATTCATAAAATTATCATTTAAATGTAATAATTTAAGAAGAATGAGGTAATGAGAGTACAATTAGACTCACCTTGATGATGGTGGAAAAGTGCAGAAAAATTGAGATGCATTGGGAACAGGACTCAGCGTCAGCACAACGAGGTCATTTTCTGTCATTTCCATCTGTAACCTGGCAACAAGGAAGGGTGGAACCTCCCAGGGTCTTAGAGCATGAGCAGTCAAAAGAAAACAGACAAAAGTGGAGTAGAGGGCATGGCTGTAGGAAATCTCCTAAGGAGTGATGCGGACTCCAGTGTAAGAAGAGGCAAATGTTCTGAAAACTTCTTTATAATTAAATGCACTGTTTCATTATGTTTGTTGTGGTCAAGTTTAAGTAGATTCCCAGTAAATTCTGATGCTTATTGTTATCAAATTAAAGAATGGCTTTTCTGCCTGAGCTTCAATACTACCTATAATTAAAGCAATATAACTTTACTCTTAATATCAGCCCCCTGATGAACCCAGAAATCTGAAAGTTAATAAACAAAGATGTGCTTGATGCACCCAACAAAGAATGAAGGAAGTTGCTTCAAATTCGAATTAACAATCTGGTTCACTGTGGAAAATGTTCTGGGATTGTGGGAACATGTGAACATCCAGTGGATAGCAACATCTAACCAAGCCAGTTAGCTAAAGCTGAAAAACTCTATAAATACAATTATGGGAACCTGCCAGACACAATTAAGAGAAGCTAAGTAAATATAATACACAGCATGATAAAGACTATGGATATACAAGGCTGTATGTCCAGTGTGTGAATTTTGGCTGGTACCAGCATCTGTGTTTGGGAACATGTACATGTATTGTTATGAATATTATAAAAGCAAATGCATATTAGTTTATTTCTGCTTTCAATATATCACAGGAGAATACAGATCATGCCCTAAAGTTTAAATAGTCACAAAGGAGAAACCCATATTAGTGTACTGAACATTTTCATCAAATTCTTTTTAGAGTAACATACAAAATATTAACTGTAATTTTAGCAATATTTTAAGGAGAAAAATACTTTATTTATAAACTGATTTTTCTCAAAATTTTTGGATTCTCCTTTGAAATCATTCTTCCTCAAACTGTAGATTATGGGATTCAGTGCAGCAATCACAATGGTGTAGAATATGAACACCACCATATTGTGCTCCAAGGCATAGCTGGACCTTGGTCTCATGTACATGAAAAGTAGAAATACATGAAAATGGACACTGCAGTGAGGTGAGAGCCACATGTAGAGAAGACCTTTCTCCTCCCTTCTGTAGAGTGTGTCGTGAGAACAGCTGACAGGATGAAGCCATAGGAGGTCAGGATGATTAGGTCAGTAAACATCTTAATGGAGCCAGCAAAGTAAGAATAGCAGCAGGTTTATGTAAGTGTCAGAGCAAGAAATCATGAGTATTGCAGGGACAAACATAAGATGTGTTGAATTATTTTAGGTCCACAGAAGAGTAGACTGAACATGGTTGTTGTATGTATGGTGGCATGCAGAGTCCTCCTGAGGAAGGATGTGTTGATGAGCACCATTTAGACTCTGGTGTCAGGCTCATGGAATAAAGAAGTGGGTCACCGATGGCAGTGTAGCAGTGATAAGCCATTGTCACCAAGAGAAAGCATTCTGTAGTTCTGAGGAGCACAGACAGAAACATATGCACTGCACATTCAGGAATGGAATAATTTTCCTTTGACATGAAATCTACTAACATATTTGATGTAATCATCAAGGAATAGCAGGTATCCACAGAGGAAAAGACACTCAGAAAGTAGTACATCGGGTTGTGCAGCTGGGAATGCCCAGTGACCAGCACAACCAGCTCTAAATTTCCCTGGAGACTAAAAAGGTAAACTGCTAATAACAAAAAGAAGAGGATAAACTACAGCTCAGGTTGTCAGTGAATCCCTTCAACACAAAGGTGGTGACTTCAGTGAGATTTTTCATGCTGCCACATCACAAGACAAACTCATAGATACCTGTGAGTGATAGATTATGGTTTTACAAGAGAACAAACCTCACTGTAACCTTACACAACAGGAATCAAGCTATATATTTCCATAAAGTACATGTAGGAGAGCGTGTGTAGACAGTGTATAATTTCCCACAACATATCCATGTAGGACTGAGAGGAGTGCTCATATCACTCACTGCATAATCAAGTGAAAAATATGTTTGCAGACAATTTGTAAAATAGTGACATGCTGGTTGCTGTTCCCTGGTTAATAATCAAATCAAGACTCACTCCAAAATCTTCTTTATATCACATCACAATTTCCACAGTTCTTGCCAGCCTTTTATGCAAAATGGCCTCATGACACTACTGGAAAAATCCAGGTTTTCTGGGGAATTAGAGGAAAACAAGTTTTGGTGAGTGTTGCTACTTTTAAATATCTAAAAGTTCAGAAATGCAAAATAAATAGTAACATTAAAAGAACAGTAGATGATATCAGTGATACAGATTTTAAAGCATTATTGATAGTTTCCCTTATATCAAATTATATATATATATATATATATATATATATATATATATATATATATATGGTCAAATATGTCAGATATTTCCTTATACTGAATTGACAAACTCTGTGACTTGTTATTTTGAACTATCATCATCAGTCAGGGGAAATAAAGAAGTCACTCTATAGATAGTTCTCTTTTTTAGTTATACAACTAGAAGTTACATATTTTTTAATATTTTCTTTCTTTCCAAATGGTGTTTGTTCAAAGTTTTGTGAAACATTTTGGATAAATTAGATCATAACAAGTACATAATATTCATACTTGGAATACACAAGCAATGTTGAATTTTGATATTCAGCAGCAAAGTATTTACTTTTTTTGTTTTTGTTGCTCAGGAGCAAACCCATGACCTTGCACTTGTGAAGTAGGTGCTTACATGGCTGAGCTAAACCCCTGGCCCTAAAATATTTTCTGAAAATAACATGGATATTTCTAAAATTTTACATTCTAGCTCCACAAATACATGTTTCAAATTATCTGAAAATTTATCTTCCCAAACAGCAAACATCAGTGTGTGTACACTACAAATTATGTCTCAATTAAGTTGTTTTTATCCAGTCCTTTCACTGTTGATGAAGCCCACAATCCTTCCTAGAGCAGTAGGGCTCAATCATCTCCAAAGAAGAAACATAATGATTACTCCATCGTGAAAAAGTGATATGTATTGGAATAAGGCCTAATCTGCTGCTATATACTGATTAGCAGGCTTCTTACTCTGTTTAACATGTTTTAAGGTTTTACTAATTTTGTACATATTTATAGTCTATATTGCAGTGTTTAAAACATTTCAGGTCTGCATTTATCTGATGATCGAGGATGCTGATTATGTGTTACATTTAGAGATTCCTCAGTTAAAGATCGTCCAAGGTGTGCTGTTTTAAAGGACTTAGAAACCATAGCTTGGATTTACAAGTCATCCTTTTTTTGGCATATCTCTGTTTATAAAGCTTAAATGTCTTTCTATATACTGCATCTTATTTATATAGCACTTTTATTTTTGCTATTTGTACTTCAGAGAGCAGTACTGCATTTTTTATTATATTATACATTACAGTGATGTGTAAGTGATGTGTAAATAAAGCAAAATCTTCAAGTTGGGGTTACCTTTGACCACTCCTTTGTTCTGAGTATTGTAATGTGCCTACTATATGCAGTTTATTATTTAACCAGCCAGGTCATTTAGCTACCTACTGGCAGGAATTGACTTCTTTGTAAAATTGTGTGTATTAACTATTGGTCTATGTGGGGAAATTTTGATCATTACAGAAGATCATCATTGCTTGAAATTTTTTATTTATGTGAGCATGTGAAATCATAAGGTCACTAAATGACTGGGTTTTTATTCTAATATTTATAAGCTAGCTGTGTGCTTGTCTTCCTGAAAATCTAAGCAGTGTGCTCCTGTTTTTGATCCTGTAGCCATTTTCTGTACCATACCACTACATGGAAACATGAGTCCTAGTTTCAAATGACAACTGCTGACAGTTTGTCACTATTTCATCACTAGAGGACCATCAAACACAGCTGGATCTCAAATAGTGAATTGCTATGCTGTTCAGTAATATCACAGGGATTACTTTAAAAGATTGGCAGTACTGCACAAACATTTGTTTGTAGACACCATTAGGTACCACTGTCAGCTCCACTGTCCTTAGCCTAAAATCAAGGATTCCAATGGGTTCTGGGCCAAATACCCATTGGACACAGACTCCAATGTTAAGCCCTTATCTACCAAGAACGCAAGTTGTGTCATAGCCTCAGAGTACAGCCTATAAGACCAGCATGATGCTGGAAAGTCCATGGCCCACACTGCTGTGTGCTGCCTACTGCTGATGTATAGAGGCCACAGATCTTGCAGTTGGCCACATAGGATGGTTGTAGATGCACTGCAGCTATTTGTTTCTGCTGTTTCTGGTGATATCACTGAGTACAATCTTAGTAAGGACTGAGGACTGGGTCTGTTAAGATCCCCTACTGCCCTGCATTGAATTTTTGGATATATTCTCATGCTAAGTAACCTCATCTACACTAGCAAATGAAGTGCTACACCATGAAGTTAGAGGCCTGGCCTCTGGGACCTATCGTGGGTCCAGGGCATCTTATTTTCTTCCTCATGCTGGATTTCACTGCAGTGGTGTTGAGCTTTAGAATAGGCTGTGAGCTGCCTTTCCCACTCACATTATGCTCCCTCATGGTTAGAGTTTAACTTCCTGCTTTGCATCCTGAGGTTGTGGTTCCCTTTGTAACCTCAGTAACTAAGGGCCCGTGACGCACCCTGCAGGTACAGAACTTCACGTAGGGAAAAGGCTCTACCTACTGGTAGGATTCACTATAGAAGATGAGGGCCTGGAGCTCAGGTTTAAGGCCTGAAATGCATTATTTCTTCCTCTCACAAGTTGGAGACTTCTTTCTTCACAGCTTTTTCTGTGCTGTCTGCTTAGCACTGTGGAAAGAAAAATGTACCAAAACCTTTCCTTTCTGGGTTTTTAAACATTTTTATACCCTAGTCAGGTCCATGGTTTGTCACTAGACTGCCTTAGCACTTCCAAAGTGTGTTTGATTATTGAATGAATTTCAAATGATGTGATTCTGAGAACATGAATCCTTGAAGATTTTTCCCATCTGCCAACTTTATCTGCTTGCCCAACTTTTCAATATAATTTAATCCATTAAGGGGACTCTACCTATCTTTAATATTCTGACATTTCCTCATTATTCTGCAGAATTTACTTCTAGTTCTTTTAATTGTAATACAATTCTTGAACAATTAGCTCTTTTCTCTAGTCTGTGACTAATTTCTTTTATTATGTTTGAGATTCTTTTCATTGTACAGATTTTAAAAACACTACATGAATATATCACATTTGGCAATTTTCATTTTTAAGAATTTTTTCATATGTAAGCATAAACATAGATACCTACACATCAATACATATGCACACATGTGCACACCTTTATGTGGGTCTGGGATACACACAAATGATGGGAATCAGTTACAATAATTGAATTTCATCATTTGGAGGAAGGGATCAGGGAAACAACATGAGTGTGAACCTTCTATACAAAGT
>PVLA01018178.1:0-15204 GCA_004027455.1 Hydrochoerus hydrochaeris | reverse complement strand
GTCACGTTTTCCCATCAAATGTAAATATGTTAGGCCTGTAAAATTCCCTTGCTACTGCAACAGCTGACAGAGTCCCAGCAGGAACCAAATCAGATGGCTCATCTGGACTCTTCTGAGAGCACATTGCACAGACAAAGGCAGCGTCCAGAGTCCAGGCTCTGCTTGGGACAACTGATGACTGTAAGACTCTGAGGACTCAAACTGGGTTGGGTATTGCAGGAAAAACTGCACAGACTTGAGTCAGATAAAACTTGATTTCAATCCCTCAGCAGTGTGGCCTCTGCATAAAAACATAGGCAACCATGTGTGTATATTCATATATTTCTAGTTTGGATATATCCAGAACCACAAGCCAGTAATGGCACATATTAATATTCATTACAATTACAATAAGTGATGCATATAAAGCCTTGTTTATCAGTGCAAGAGATTGAATTTAGGGCTTTTGTACTGACTGAGCAACATCTCCAGGCTTTTTTCTGTGTTTTATCTTGAGAAAGGGCCTCACTAAGTTGCCTAGACTAGGATGGTCCTACGGCCTTCCTGCCTCAGCCTCCCAGGGTGCTGGGCTCACAGGCATGTCCCCCAATGCCCAGCTATGGCTTCTTATCATTAGGTGGAAGGAGGCATAAAGAGGAGGGAGGGATACTTTCCAAGTATGTGATCAGCTAATGAGGAAAGTCCAACAACCTGACCACAGGCCTGCAGCGAGTATGGGAGCTGAAGCAGGAGCTGTGCTCCAAAGCAGGTCTCCTGGCCTGGCAATCACAAGCAACCAGCCTGCCTTGGGAGAATTCAGTGAGAAGATGTGAGTCTCCTGGCTCACGTGTCTGTCACATGGGCTGTGGGCCCTGTGACATCCCTTCCAGACCCAGCATTCTTCACTTCATCACAGCGTTCACCAACCGAGGGCTGACACGGGCATGATGAAGGCTTGGCCCAGGGGCCTCAGATTCTCAGCCAAATGTCAGCGGTCATGAAAATCCTGGGAACACAGCTGCTGCAAGGTCTGTCGCACTCCAGAAAGCTCTACCTGGCCCAGGTTTGAATAACAGACTAGTTGCTCAGCCCTACGGTCTTCTTCCACAACCCCTGCTAGAGTGAGGTGCAGCTGTCCCTTGTATTTCTTTCCAATTCCATTTTGTTTCTGTGCCCAGAAGCAGTTACAGGAAGAATCCCACCTTCTGAACCAAATGTCACCACTATCTAATCCCTACTGACAGCCTCACCCTCTGTGACTCTCACTGCAGGTCCATTGCAGATTCACCAGTTTCCAGGAATGTGCGGCCAAAGGCAAGCTCAGGGGCAAGGGGACCCACAGCCTGGTGACTTCTCAGAACAAGGGGTTACGAATCCACACAGCCCTACCCAGCAGGACCTGATCCATCTGGATGAGGCACAGGCACAAGGACACCTAAACCAGCTCTGGGTCACAGAGAAGTTCAACACACAGTGCTCTCAAGCCTTAACACTATGAATAACAAAGGGAGTTAGCTGCAAAAGACAACAGGCTTCAGGGAAAGGTGAGCTTTATCCATTTGGGAAAGACAGGTGGAGTCTACATCTCCAAATGGTGGGACCTGCCCAGAGTCAGGCCAGAGGGGCATTGTGTTTACAGAAGCTGCCTCTCAGTGCAGCCTCTTTTTTGCTGGTGTTGTCTGTCTTAGTCAGCTCAGGCTGCTGCAACAAGATACCTTACCAGGAGTCACTGATAAAAGAAATGTATTGGTCTGAGTTCTAAAGGCTGCAAAGGCCAAGATTCACACACAGGGTGAATAGGTACCCCATGAGCATTTTCTTTGTGCTAGATGACACCTTCAATGGGTCCCCATGGGAAGGAAAGGGCAAACAAGCTCTCTCTGGTCTGTTACAAAGGAACATATCACCCTAGATGTCCCACTTCTTAATACACTTACACCAGGGATTAGGTACCAACATATAATATTTAGGTGCAGCATAAGGTCCATAGCAACACCTCAGAGTGTTCAAGGAAATAAAATCTTGAGAGCAGGGCAGCATCCTGGACATATTTAAGGTTTGGGACTTGGAGATGAGGAGGACCCAAGGGATCAAGCTCAGGAACAAGCATGGAGCCAAAACTGGTAGATTTGATTCACAAAAGGAGAACAATATGCATGTGATGTTCCCAAGTCATACAAACTCCCAATAATACTACGTCTGTGAATTATGGATGTTCTGCTTCATGGAAGAGTTTGTAACTTTTCCAAACCTTTCATCTCATGGAGTCTTCATAATCAATCTATTCGATCAGTGTCTTACATTTATTTTACAAACGATGAGACCAAGTCAGAGAGGGTAGACAATGATACAAGTCACATTATTGACTTGCATGGCCGGAATAAGAACTTGTATCGGATTCATTTTATTCCATAATTTGTGTTCTCAGTTGAGTCAATGCCTACCAAGATCTACCTACACACTCTTACGGTTCAGGAGAGAGAATGCAGTTACCTGTTGGCCATGAATCCAGGGTGGAGGTAACAGGCAGAGTCTTTGTTTCTTGCAGTGTTGTATGCTGGGTTCCTACTGCTTGAGTTGGAACAAGTAGAGTACTTTCTGGAGTGAAAACAATGGAAGAATTATGATCCATTTGTAGAGGGAAATGTTCAACCTCAACAAAAATAAAACATAAACCTAGTATGATGGCACATGCCTGAAATCCCAGAACTTGGGAGGCTGAGGGAGGAGGATCATTGTGAGTTGGAGGCCAGCCTGGACTACATAGTGAGTTGAATACCAGCATTCAAGACTAGTTTGAACTAGACAGTGATACCCTGTCTTAAAAAGTCAAGTAAATAAATAAATTTATTTTAGAAATGTCCTCCAGACACTGAATTGTTATCTAGTTATTTCATTATCATTTAGGAAGTATGATCTATATAATATTGTTGTCTTTTTGATATACAAAATTACCCCATTCTCTACTCCATTCTGTGCCCCCTCTAAACATACAAAGCCTACAACAGTGCATCTCCTGTGGGACACCCGGTCACAGATTTTATTTTATTATTACAAGTGCCATTTTACTTTCAGGGAATAGGACCTAGGATTTCCTACTAACCTGTCCTAGCCCACTGTTAATGTCTTACTCTGGATTTCCTAAGTATATACAAGTTCTGGGTTGTCCACCTCTCTCACAAGGGAAGAAGACTTAGTGACCAACTCAGAACACATACACTGTCTGCTGCTTTGATGGCTCCTCAGGGTGAAGATACTGCACAGTATCTCGACTTAGGTAATGATTTGCAACCCCCAAAGCAGGCTTCCTGGTAGACCTTGGTCCCACCTCTGACTCATCATGCATTTCACATCAAAAAGATACCACTGATAATTCTTGAACAGAGCTATGTGTTACTTTCCTTTCCTGAAATCTTAACTGTTTTCTGATCCCATAACTGACCATGTCTGCACAGTTGGTCATATGTGTTTGAGGTCCTGACATGATTTCCATCTGCCAGAACATCTCAGAATTTTGTGCCAAATTCATGGCAGTGGCAGGATAAGAATTTCTCAATAGACCTCTCCTAACTACTCCTCACTGTTTTCCTGTTTTCTCTAACACTCAAACCTGTAAGAAGATACCACTGTCTTTAGGAAATAAAAAAAAAGACAATGCAAGAGAGTGAGATGGTCAGGCCCTACCTGATTTAGCTCTGCACAAAAGTCCACCTAAGCTTAACTTCTTCCTCTGCGGCACTCTACTCTCTAATATAACTGTACTTGTATTGATTCCATGACTATTTTGGTGTATGTGCTGCAGAAGAGAGCACTCCATGACTGCTTTAGGCAGCTAGCATGAGCCTAGGCCAAGGAGAATGCAAACATAAGTGTCCCACATTACATGAGCTGGAGTGCTCACCTCCTATCTGTACTGTAAAGTTCAGTTCTAAACTCAAACTTATTAGGAAACTATCAGGATAAGAATAAGACAGGTATGATGGTGCATTTGGAACCCTAGCATTTGGGAGTCTGAGACAAGAGGATTCCACATGGTCAAGACCAGCCTAGGCTAAATAATGAGTGCAAGGCTAGACTGAGCTGCAAAGTCAGATCCTGTCTCAAAGACCACCAAAGCACAAAACCAAACCACAAGAGAATCAATAAGAGCACCTCCTAGGTCATATGCATACATATTTATAGATATCTATATCTATATCTATATCTCAGTTCTCAGTGAAGTCAGTAAATTATCTCCAAACCAAGTCCAGAAATCCATCTATTTCACCAGGCACAAAGTAAGTATTAAAAAGCTAAGTCAATACCAGGATACTCTAACAGAATCTCCAGTGTATTCAACTGCTTGGAACAAAGCTATTTTTCTCACAAACTTTTATGGCTCTAAAATACCAGTCATAACCTAAAGCCCCGTCTTCCAAACTCTGCTCATAGCCCAATCCTCCAGATCCCTCCTGGTTAAATATGCACATGAATCAGAGGAGTCATGGGAAATCAGCATGTTGAATCTTACTTTTTCAGCTAAGAGTGTGGCATTTCTGTTTCTGCTCAAAATCAAGAGCCATGCTGGGCGTGGTGGTGCACACCTGTGATCCCAGCACTCAGAAGGCTGAGGGCAAGAGGATTGTTGCAAATTCAACACCAGCCTGGGCTACAAAATGAGCTCAAGGCCAGCCTGAACTGCATAGGAATACCCTGTCTCAAAATACAAAAAAAAAAAAAAAAACCTCAGCCATTTTTGAGGGATCTGAGAATCTTCATTAAAATGTATGTTTTTAATCCTGAAATTGAAAGATTTAAACCTAATTTTGTCCTCAGGGTGACAATCTATGTCTTCACCTCTAAGTCATTTTACACTTGTTTTATGTCTAAACTGTTTACTGTGGGGAAGTAGAGGTGTGAAACACATGACGTGAATTGACAACATGATCGTGTGCTTTCTAAACCTCTGGAGTCTTTGATTTCTATGTTTACTTTTTTCTTGAGTATAAATAGCATCTTTGCAAGCCACATAAATTAAGATGAAGGAGCCTTGAACCAAAACCCTGAGGCACTGACTGCCCTCAAAAGTCATTGTCAAACCAGGACAAAGTCAGTCACACACAAAGCTCAACATTTGTGAGAGGAGGTGAGATCCAACATTTAAAAGCATTGGAACCACATTCAACTGAACAGAAATTGAATCCTAACTCAATTACTTTCCATCTTTATGACTTTCCAAGTAACCTTTTAGACTCTGAGCCTTGTTTCTTATCACAATAAATTCTGTTTCAATCACACCTGCTATGACATAGTTACCCTGGATTTAAATGACATAATACTATGAAGCTTGCAGCATGGGGCCTGACGCTTGGAGTAAATATCAGTTTCATTGAAATGTGACCCTCAATTGTAGGGCCCAACTTCAGCATGGCATCCATGACCCAGAAGCTCATTAGACTGGCTCTTGCTCCCTGGAATTTCCTATTTCACTAACATAGAGCCAAGCCCACATGGGTGTCCTAGACCAGTGGTCCCCTTCTTAGGGCAGATAAGGAATCCCTTTGAGAATCTAAGAAAATGCAATGGAAATATTCAAATGCTTACACTTGTGAGTGAACAATGGAAGTCTTTCAATGCTTACACTTGTGAGTTTTGAGGTGAGGACACAGACGTTTGAAGTCCATGTGTTGAGCCCAAGTCAGAATCCTCACACTCAATGGTACTACTTTCTTTCTTTCGTTTTGTTTGGTTTTGTTTGTTTTGGTATGGGAATCGAACTCACAACCTTGCACTGGCCAGGCAGGAGCTTATGCCATTGAGCTAAATCCTTGACCCTGGTACTTGTTTCTTGATACAATCATGCTCTGTATGGTCTACATCTTCCTGCTAGAAAGCCCCTGGGCTCCAATTCACACTTTTACCTATTTTGTTGCTCTGTGTCTGCTCTGGAGTTAGAGGAGCAGAAGTGGAGACACTGGCTGATGTGGGAACACTTGTAGTCCCAGCTTGAGTTAGAAATAAAATACAAAAGCAGAGATTAGTGGAGAAACAACAAACAAGAGCTTCCTTCAGGAACTGCAGCTGAGACTGTCAATGAAAGACGGTCTCTAGGCAGGGATGTCTCTATGCATCATGGCCCTCACCAATGGCCAGCTAGAAGCTCTGATGCAGGAGGGTTTTACAAAAATGCTGGGGGGTGGATCAGCTGCATTGAAAAATTAGTATTGGGAAGATGAAAACATGTATCTCATTTGCATGGAGGTCCCTTTTACAACTCCAGTCACAGAAAGGTGTCTAGAGTCACACAATTTCCTGTGTGTGGTCTGCAGCCTCCCATCGGGAATCCAAATCACACTTTACCTATTTTGTTGCTGTGTATCTCTGTAGGTACTCAAGGAGCAGAAGCAGAGATACAGGTTGCTGCTGAAACACTTGTGGTGCTGGCTGCAGTTAAGATGGAAGCAGAGATTAGTGGAGCACCAAAAAATGAGAGCCTCCCCCTGCATCTCTAGCTGAGCAGTGATGACAGGCTCTCTCTAGGTTGGACTGCCTCTCCAGAATTTAGTCTTTGACAATGGCCAGCTACAAGTTCTGATAGAAGAGGGCTTTGAAGACATGCTGAGTTTGGAGAGGAGCATCTTCATTGGAAAGTAAGTATCTGGGAAATGAAAACACATATCTCATATTTCAACTAAGGTACTTTTCTGAAGACCACTCAGAGGGAAATTAGAATCTAGAGTCTCTGACTGTGGTTTGTTCTCTCAGTAGCAAGCATGTTTACCAAAATGTCCACTGTTGTCAGCCCCAGGGACAACACTCAGATATCGATATCTGAGCTAAAGACCCACTGCTTCTCATTAGCCCATGGTAGATCATATGCAGAGCCAGCAGGAAAGATTTGAACATTCGGTTAGAGGAGAGGCAAGGCCTTGGAAGGCTCCTTTCCATCAAAGATTTACAAGGTGGGTATCCATTCTCCAAAATGCTTGCTACATTTGCATGTACATAATAAGATGTCAAGGAAATGAGGTTCAAGCCTTTGTATGTAATTCACTCATTTCACATACATTTTAGACATATAACAAAAAGGTAAGTTCATATAATATTTCACTTTCAAAAATGTCGCGCATGAATCAATTTCATAGTGTGAAATTACCTACTGATTCGGTCATAGTACTGCTCAAGTTTCAGACTTTAGACTACGGCAGATATTGGATTTTTGGATGAGACGCTTCATGTGCACTTTAGAAATTGACAGCATCAGAAATGTGAAAGAGACCACAAATCTTGCTGAAGTTTGGGGAGCTGCATAGAGAATGGAAACTATAATTAATCTTGAACAGAGAGTGGCTGGCACAAAAACAGTGAGGAAAGGAACAGATTAAGCATGTGCAAAGAGTCTCTGAAGAAGCTACATCTGTACTGAGGAGACTGTAGACAGAAATTTTAAAAAATTAGGAGGCCTAAAACAAAACAAAAAACACTGTTCCCAGATGTTTGGATTCATGAACTTATTATGAGCAACTGACAAACAGTTGTTGGAATGCAAAAACTTGGATATACCACCAGCTTAATATTTTTTCTTTGGATTTTTGACACAGAGTCTTGCTGTATAGTTCAGGCAGGCCTCGAACTCACAGTGATTCTCCTGCTTCAACCTCTTTGAGGCTTGGGATTATAGGTTTGTGCCACCATCCCCAGTTAACAAGGTAAATTTTAAATTTTAGAACATCAATTTATCTGGTATAGGACATATTTTAAAAACTCAAGTTAGTGCAGGGAAAGTGGTAAAACTCTACAATATACAATATGTACATTTTCATAAAACATTCTTCTAAGACATGAACTCAAAAATAGGTGCAATTATTTAAGCAAATTCCACTCGATAAATAAAACCCTTCACAATATGTTACTGTGGCACAGTGAATGTCATTTCATGGACCCAAGAGCCTGTCTCAAGCTGTTCTGAAAGACATTTGGTGTTTCCAGCCCATGGCCTTGCATCAAGGAAAGTCTAGGACATTATCTGCACAAACAGGTATTATTCTGCCTCTAAACATCCAGTGTTCACAGGCAAACAGGACTATAGGGACCTCCTCTTTCCCTATTAAAGAGAAATTTACCTACGCAGCAATTAATCTGAGTGGAAGGATCAGAAGGAACACAAGCTTACCTGGCATAACACTGAGGTGTACGATGTTTTTGATAAGACTGAACCATCCCAGGACCTCAATGTGGCAACAGTACTGGCCACTGTCATCCACAGTCACATTCTCAATGGTGAAGGACACATCTCCTTGACTAATCTTCCCATGGAGCCAATAGCGGCTGTCCTTCTGATAGGTCACCCGGTGTCCATCTGTCTTGATGAGTGTATTGGAGCATTGAGAAGAGGGACAGGGCCCTCGGCCCCAGCAAATGGGTAAGACTATTTTGTTTCTCACTAAGTAGCTGCAGGGGAGCGTGACCGACTCACCCACCATAGTATTCACTTGGTTAGGAAATACAGCACCTGAAATAAAGAGAGGAGAAATAGACAGTGAGAACTCATTCTCTTCTTCATGTTTTCAATTTTTTTGTATACTTACTCTGTTTTCTGTATGTATTTTGTAAGCATGATGAATTTATAGCATGATTCTTCTTTTGATGCTGGACATTAAACCCAGCCTTATGAATGCAAGGGAAGGGCTCTGCTACCAAGCTATTTGCCCAGAAGGTATTATTTTGAGACAGCGTCTCACTAAGTTGCCTGGCACTGACCTCCAACTTTAGATATTTCTGCATGAGTCTCCTTAGTATCTGGGAATTCAAGTGACTTCCACCTTGTTCAGTTACAGCTTATACTTTTAAATTTTAATATAACCACTTTCCTATTAGTGTATTCATCATCAGTATGAGTGTGTAATGGATACATGTGTGGATAAGCAGTTTATTATACTGTACGATATTCATGCTGCTTCTCATTTTTTACCATTATCTAGGGTATGGAAAATATTTCTTTCGCAAAATTATCCTAAAGGATATATTTCTAACAGAGAAATTATCAAGAAGGGATATACAGGTGTGTGGCACTATGCCGGGGTCACAGTGTTTTTAAAAATGCTAATATTATAGACAGCTAAGGTATGTAGAAATATGATCAACTGGGCCTTCAAGGAAGTCAGTGAAAAAGATGAAAATCCATCAGGACTGTGGATGGAGGTGCACCAGAAGATTAAATTCACAAGGGCTAGTTCTACATACTTCCCTAAGGAATGCATGCAGGCTTGGGATTATTGGTATCACCCTTTTGAGATTTCCCATGACCTCATTATGGGTGGGCCATCCTCTATCACCCCCTAATACTGAGACTAAAATCACTAAGAATAAGACTAAGACCACTAAGTCTGAAGACTAAGACTATAGATTATTGACCAAGGTTAATGATTTCACACATGTACCCTTGTTACCATTAGATCAGTATTACCTACCTAAATGATTATACTCACAATCTTACTGATTGACCATAACTTGAACCCATGTTGTACCCACCTCAGGATTTTTCTCCATAAAACTTCCACTGAGAGGAGAGCTCCTTGGCAGTCCATTGGGACCCCTCCCATCTCTCAGGAGCTATTTCCATTCCCCATTCCCAACACTATTCTCCATTCCTTTACAGTAGTAAATTTTACTACTCTTAACCACTGTTGTTCTTTAGAATTCATTCTTTCAGCTTGGGGACAATGAACCCAATGTATTTGACATCTAGCATTTCCCCTAGATCATCAACAGCAGCAATGGGCATATAGTGAAAAGTCCCTGTTCAAAACCTCCAGGGTCCTGGTCCTCTCCATCAGACACAATCCCTGTTGGTTCAAGTACATTTAAAAAACAACTTAAAAAATAAAATCAAGCCTAGCCAAGCACACTGGAGCACACAAATAATCACAGCACTCTGGGAGCCTGGGACAGGACTCCAAGTTTGAACATGGGCAACTTAGGGAGACGGTATATCAAAATAAAAATTAAAAAGAGCCTGAAATATAGTTCAGTGTGAAGACCATGGGTTCAATCCTTAGCACAAGAGCAAGGAAGAAAGACCCAAGGAAAGGAAAAAAAGAAAAGAAAGCTATATTTATATAAAATGATTCAACATGGCTTAAAAATACCAAGAAGCACAAAGGAACTTCATGAAATGCTAACTCTCCTCTTGCACACAGTGTCTATGTGTACATCCACCCATCTCATTTGTTTCAATATAAATGACAGCATATGTTCTTCCTCTCAGCTGCCTACCTTGGTCATCAATCTGGGAATTCATAGCAGTTAAATAATTGCTTTGGAGTAAGATTTCATCTTGTTCTCTGCTCTCTGGGCAGAACATAACTGTCCTACAAAGCCCAGGACCATCTGTCTTCCTCCTCCACCACAGCCCCCAGGTGCAGCCCGCTGCTCCCTTACCTGTCTGAAGTAGGAGGAGGCCTAAGGCCACCACCTGAGGCTGCAGGATCATGTTGACCCGAAGATGTCTGCACTGCACAGGTCTCAATTCTCAGGATGCAGCTTCTCCTTTCACCCTGTCAATCACTGGACCTGCTCTTTGGGAGAAAAGCAGACAAAAGCCACAGATTGTGTTAGCTCCTGGTGGTGGACAGGGAAAGCTGTACTGCAAAGAAGCCTTTCCTTTCCTAATTCCTTTCGCACCTGCAGCCTCCAGTCTGGCTCAGGTTCTGACACGGGAGCTGAGGCTGCACACAGCAGTGCAGCCAGAGGTGGTGATGCTGAGTGTGGCCAAGGAGCAGAATTCCAGAACAAGGCCACGGTACAGGGGCAGAGAGGTGGTGGCAGTGGAGGCCCACTGCCCACAAACTGACCCACATCAGCCAGCTCTATGCCAAGTTACCTAAGAATAAGATGAATTAAGTAGAACATGAAGCACTCTGTCTAGCTCTTCACGATACCAGAAGAGGTGGCTTGGGCTTCACTCACTAAAGGGATGTCAAGACAACACCTCAAGAATCACTGGGTTCCCATCCAAGCCCTGACATCCACAGAGCTGGGGGACCCTCAGTATCCCCACTGAGCCTTTCAAGCTTTTCAAGCTCTGATAAAACAGAACTAAACACACTGGCTCTGTCTTTTGCAAAGAATCAGCCTAATGGGCTGGGGATTTAGCTCAGCGGCATAAGCGCCTGCCTTGCAAGCATGTGGTCGTGAGTTGGATCTCTGGTACCGATCAAAAAAAAAAAAGCTACTAAGACTAGAATCAGCCTAATGAGCATAAGAGCTGGGGTAGACCTTTTTAAACTGTCAAGGTATTGGCAGCATTAACCAGTAGCATCAGCTCTCATCATCTACTGTGCTGAGCAGACTCTGTGCTCAGGACTCACTTGCATCTAAATGCTGGAGGGAGCTGCTCTCAGCTCATAGAGAAGGAAGCTGAGACTTGGGACCTCATGAGTGCTCCCACTCCAGGCTGATGTTCCCTCCTGCTCTTTCTTATTTATTAAGCCACACAGACATGAGTAAGCTGCCCGGTACTTCATTAATTCCCTGATTGGTGTCAAGATTCAGTAATTTCCTCCCAAGTAGTAAAGGGCGCTCCACTTCCAGCAGTGTTGCAGCTATGAGGGACTTGGTGGAGACACAGATGGGCTTGGCACACTGAGGCCGTGTCCCACATTCTGTGCGGGTCCCCACTGCATCAGCCTCTGGACTTGGTTGAATCAGGGCCTTTGCAAGGAGCTACATCCCCAGCATGTTTCATTTTTAATTTTGAGACAGGGTCTTGCTGATTTACTAAGTGACCCAGGAAGAGCTGACACTTGCAACCCTCTTGTCTCAGCCTCCAACAGTGTTGGGATTACAGCTGTGTTCATCTTGCCTGGCTTTTGTTTTATCCTTGGTTAAATGAAATGAGTTGACAACATGTAGCCATTTAAACTTTCTCTCCAGCCTGTCCCAGGTCCACATAGGGTGTTGGGGACCACAAATTCACAAGAGCTAATTTTGCAGACTTCCCTAAAGGATAAAATGGAGGCTTGTTATTATCAATGCCTGCCATTTGAGATTTCCCACTGACTCCCCTTACCATTTGATCATCTACACCCTTTTGAGTTATCCCAGGGTTATAATCCAGGACCGGATCTTTCTCAGCACATGCTCATCTACAGCATCCTAAGTCTTGGTCTTCTGCTGAACTGTAATCCTTTGCTAGCCCCACCTATCACTGTATGCACCTAATAAACAGTGGGGTGAGGAGGAGGACCTATCAGGAGACACTGAGTCCCCGGTCATTCATGTATTGCTAAACTTGTCTGTTTTTTATTTTTTCTTGCTGTACCCTTAAGACATAATCAGCATTCTCAGAAGGGTTCCTGATAACAGAGGACTTTAATGTCTTACACTAACCTTGGTTGAAAGGAGATCTTTGCCTTAAGCCTCCATCTTGTTTTTCCTACTCTTGGTATGGTTTGGTTTGATATTTTTTAAAATAAGTCCTCACTACGCAATCCAGGCTGGCCTTCAATTTACCATCCTCCTGCCTCAGCCTCCCAGGTGCTAGGATTACAGGTCTGTCACACCACACCCTGCCTTTTTTCACCATCTGGAATTCAAACACTCTAATCACTGGGCCCTCACACAGGATGTCTCACAGCCTATGGGTTCAAATTCTACTTTCCATAAAAAAGAGTTTAAACCAGGACTTTGATCTTCCATTGTAGAGTCCCAAAGTCAAATTTTCTCCAACTCTTGCACTCGAGTTCTGGTCATATACACTAAGTATGTTGATGTGTACTTGCTGCCTTGTTGATCTCTGCCTTTAAATGCTTGAAAGCAACACTACTGATCCCACCTCAACAATCTTGAGGAGAACAAACGCTCTCATGGCTCACACACAATGAAATCATGCCTTTTTCATTTGGGAGGCAAAATATTTTATAACAAGTTTTAGCCAGGCAAGGTGGTTAGGAGGCTGACGCAAGAGGATTGCTACAAGTTGGATGCCAGCCTGACCAAAAAGAGAAAAACTTTTCTTATACTCTAAGACTGGACCAAAGCCCAGTAGGTCAATAAAAAGAACTTTTTGAAACATTTAACTCAGTTCTGCCAGTTATTACTAACCTACTGAACCTAATGATTCAATCCATGGAGCACATGAAGAATCCATGATTGTGCATTTAGGCAGAAATTCACGTAAGTGACTAAAGTCAGGCTGAGTGAGAGAAAAGGGAAATATGCAGTTGGACTCCAACGCTGCCCCACTTCCCACGTGCCTACTGATTTCTCAGGACAAGGCAACACCCAACTTCTTACTCCTGACAACTCACTCCTTAGCCTCCCAGAGCCTCTGTGGATTTGCCTCGCAGGTTTCCTCCACTTCTCTCTCTCCTGCCCTTCCAGCCACAGCCGCTCCGGCTTCTTTCCTGTCCCGCTACCTGGGCCTTGAGCCTCTGCTCTATCTGGGTTCCGTCTTGCTCCTCACTCCTGTCTTCCCACCGTGCTCACTCCTTCCCTCTTCCTTCCAGTCCCTGCTTACAGCTGGCCTCCTCGGAGGGAGCCCTTGTTCCGGCCTCAGTTTAAAGTACTCAGGCATCATCACCCTGCCTCGGTGCTCTAATAACACTGCGTCCCTTCCTTCCCAGGATACATCTGTGTGTGTGTGTGTGTGTGTGTGTGTGTGTGTGTGTGTGTGTGTGAGAGAGAGAGAGAGAGAGAGAGAGAGAGACTGTACTTTCTATCTCTCCTCCCTCTTTTCCAGCGCTGATCAATAAAATTTGGGGACATTCTATGTGAGCGCTGTGCAGCACAGCAGCCACAAGCCACAGGGACTATGGTGCACTTGAAGGGTGGACAGCACAGCTGAGGAGATTTTATTTTTATTTTTTATTTCATTTTCATATTTTATTTCATTGTATTTTTTTGAAAGTGGGTCTCCATATGCAGGTCAGGCTGGCCTTGCATTTTTACTGATCCTCCTGTCTCAAACTCATGAGTGCTGGGATTACATATGAAAGCCACCACACCCAGGTGACAAGATTTTTATGCTTTTGTTTTATTTTGACAGGGTTTTGCTATGTCTGAACTCAGGGATCCTCCTGCCTCAGCTTCCCTGGTGCTGAGATTACAGGTATGAGCCACCATGCCCAGATAAGACTTTTTTCTAATGTTTTGCATTTAATTGGATTTTGGTTAAAATTTATGTGCTTCAAATGCCTACCCTGTTAGACAGCACCCAACTTTAGACCATAAACTTGCCAGTAATGATGGCACATGCCTATAATCAGACCAGTAGGATGGTCACAAGTTCAAGGCCAGCCTGTGATAGTGAGTTCAAGGACATCCTGAACTACATAGGAAGATCTTGTCTCAAAAAAAGAAAAATATTTTAGACAACAGACACTTTTAAACCTATTTAAATACTGAATTTTCAGATAAACCTGTGGAACCACCAAGGCTTGGGAAGAGGTGATTCATTGTGACTGGGGTGGGAAAGAACAGAGTAGGGGACGAATTCCCTTCCAAGGTGACACAGGAAATGAACAACTGAAGAAATGTGGGTAGAGGGGTGAAAGGCGTCTGAAGTGGAGGAAATGGTGACCAACAGTCAAGGTGAGGGTGTGGGACCGACCCCCACAGTGGTAATGACTGCCAGCCCCACGGAACTGCCTTTCTTGACTTGGCCCCTCTCCCTCGGCCTCCCCTGTGGCTCATACTCTCCAAAGCAAGGCGGCACTGCAGACTCCTGTGTACATTCATGTGAGCAGTGCAAGGGTCACAGATCACCACTCTCTATGAACAACTCGGGGATCCTCTGAGGGGACACCCCCAAGAGGGGTCAGGCTCAACAAGGTGACAGACAGTGCTCAGCTGCCAGCCCTGCATTTCCAGTGCTGACTGCACAGGAGTATTTCTGTAAAGCAGGGGTGAGGTGGGGAAAGCCAAAAAGGAGCTAATTCATTGCTCTTTCCTGTAGCCACCATTCCTTGCAAAAGGGACAGAAGTTCAGGAGGACAGTGTCCCCAGCCACAGGATGCTGCCAGTCGCTAAGGAGAAGCAAGCCAGTCTTCTAGGGAGATAAGAATGCTTTAAATTCAGGGATTTGGGCCAGGCATGGTAGCACATGCCTGTGATCCCAGCACCAGGGAGGCTGTGGCAGGAGGATTGCTTGGAGTTTGAGACCAGCCTGTGCCACACAGTGAGTTCACAGCCAGCCTGAACCACATAGTGAGACTGTGTCTCACAAAGACCTTAAAAAAACAAGTA
>PVLA01018177.1:0-15217 GCA_004027455.1 Hydrochoerus hydrochaeris | reverse complement strand
CACAGAAAGACAAAAATTTTATTAGTTCACTTTCAGGTGGAATCTAAAACTGCTAGCTCACACAAGTGGAGAGTAGAATGATGCTTATCAGAAGCTAAGGGAGACAGGTGGCTGGAGAAACGTGTTGGGAGCCGCCAAAATGGATCTCGACCACACATTTAGAGCTACAGCAAGGCCAGCCCTGAGCGTGGAGCCCCACAAGTGAGCCATGCAAAGTTGCTGGGCCTAGAGAAAGGCCAGTCCAGCAGGTCTCTGGCCCTGGTGCTCCTCCCTGCTAACCGCAGCACAGACACCTCAGAGAATGTCTCACTTTCAGTGTTCTCAGCAAAACACTGAGACCTTGCACTTTTGGCCCCATTGCGTGCGTCCCCAGTTTTTACTGGGTATAAATAAAGGCACAGATCACACGGGGCATTTTGCCTCTCCATCAGAGAGGTCAGGTCCCATTTGATCCCAGTGTTCCTTTCAGTAAGTGTCCAGTATTTTCTTTATCTCCCACCGCCTCTTCTAAGGACCCTGCTGACTGTGTGGGTTGCAGCAGAAAGGGAGCTAAAGATCAAAAGATTCAGAATTTGAAGGAGGGTTGATATTTAGTGATTTATTTTGTACAATGGTGACTATGATAATTAATTAATAATATATTGTATGTTTCAAAATTGCTAAAATAATAGATTTTAAATGTTTACACTGTACAACAAATAAATTATTAAGGTGATGGATTTTTTAAATTATCCTGATTTAATCATTAAACATTGAAACATATAAAAGATCAAATTGTATTCCATAATATATGAAATTTGTGAATTAAAAATAAAATTTTAGGTTAAAAGGAAAATTGACACAATTAAAATAGTCTGAAAGTACTAGATATATTTAATACTAGAAAAAAATAAAAGTAGCTATTTATGATGTCTTATAAGGTAAGAGATATTGTTCAGAAGGTTTTAATATGGCCCTTGTAAAAAGTTTAGAAGTGTGTACACTAAGAATGTTTTTTATTTTGATGGCAAGATGATTGACTTATAAGTTGCATTTTCTAATTTGTTTTGAGAATATGGATTGTAGAAACTTACATATATCACAAAGAAAAAATAGTATCTATATTTCCTATACAGTATGATCTCAAATGCCAACCAAAATACTTGAGAAAAAACCGGAATTCAATAATGTGTTAATGGTAGTTGCCTTTGGAGGATGAAAATAGTCTTTATCCCTCCTTGTTCATGTTTTTATCTCTTACATAGTTTTAAAAATTTTTATTTTCTTTTTATAACTAAAAAAGTGAGGAAGAAACATAAAGGATGGCTATGTTTGTCCTATTAATTAAATCAAAATTTCATTCACTTTTGCTCTCTTTTGCTTGTCTGTGGCTTCATAGCTGACCCCAGCAGTGATTTATATGGATTGCATCATTTTCCTATCCATAATTTACATTTCTTTCAGGAAGCTTGTTCTGAGTAAACACACAAATTAAGACTCAATGAAGGAGTGAAAGTAAAAGGCAGCTTATCATATAATGTTTCCTGTATTCAGATTTTCAGATTCCATCTTGCAGTGCAAGGTGAACCATCTCTCTATGGTTTCCTTCTTATACTAGTACCTGTTCTCAATGCATGTAAGGGCCCCAATAATCTCGATGAACGTAAACGTTATATGCCGTAACATGAGTAACGATTAACAGCTTCTCTATCCTTTTTACTGTATCACCTGACACGGAGGTGGTTAGATGAGTACAAGAAGATGAACTGCTTGCACTGAAATAAGGTGTGAAAGAGTTCTGTATTACTTTCCCTCTATTTTCTTTTGAATTTCTAATGTTCTCTTTTTAGTCACCGTTCTGTGAAAATGTTATATGCTTATTATTAAAATGCAAGCAACAGAGAAAAACATGAGGGAATTAAATTATATTACATTTCAACAGAAGCATCCATTGTTCACAGATGGTGAACATTACTCAAGTTGTCTCTAGCTGTATTCAGAGAACAAGGGATACAATTATCAAAAGCAAGAAATAGTTTAGCAAAAATTGCATTAATCTATATTCTCTATTTTTTAAAGTATTGAGTTTGCATTTTCTTCAATTAAACTAACAGGAAAAAAATGAAATTGAAATACATTTTTAAAACTCTAAGTTAACATTTCACCAGTAAAAGGCATCATAGGTCCTTAAAAGTTAAGAAAAATAGGTCGAGAAAAACTTGAAAATTAAATTCATATATATTTAAATACATTATATTTTAAAATGCATAATTTATATATACTCCCAGGTTACACTTTTAGAATTTGGAGTTGAATTGAAAACCAATGCAATACTAACCACTGGGAGAGAGTGATTTATATTTACGATGAAATCAATGTGAGACAGGAAAGAGTTGGTCATGAACACACACTACTACTGTTGGATCCTATTATTACTGCCCCAGTAATTCACTATCATTGTCAGAAACTTGTAGTGTCCATACCATGTGTGGCAGCTATCAAGGCTAATCTTACAATATCAGAGGTATCTTGCATTAATCCCTGTAAAATGAAAATTAAGAAGAAATCCACCCATTCCTCTGATCTCCTTTCCCAGTGTCAAGACATGTTAGCTATTCACACAAATGCTGGTTTCTCCCTCAGTTGAGTCACCTCTCAAGTCTAGTAAGACTTAGAGTCTCAAGTAGTTATATCTAGAAGAGTCCTAAAACTGGTAGATTGACTGAACAGAAATCAAAGACTTAATCTGCCATTAACATTTGCAAAATGGAGAATTTAAGAATTGTCCAGATAGTCATTTCTCTAATGTTAATACTTAAGACTTGGTTCTTCACAAAACCACAGCTTATAACATACACAGATTTTGTTTACTAGCTGTGATCATTGGATCTTTATCCCCACCCACAGTGCTGGGGACAGTGGTGTGGTGATTCATAGCTACACCTGTCAGAGAAATTGCCCTCAGCAGCAGGAAAGTGCCTCAGCTGTGCATGTACCCACTCCATAAAGAGGTGTGCCCTCAGTCACTGAGGCAGGACATCAAGTCTCACCCCTGTCTTTATCTGGGATGACTCTGAGGGGTCACTGATGGAATGAGGGTTGATCTCAATAGCAGTGCAGGTCAGCTCCATCTTTTGTCCATTCTTGACATCCTTATGTTACTCCAGCTGGATCTCTGGAGAATATTCCCCAATATGCTTCATGTAAAATGTGAGACTATCTTCTTTTTGATGAAAGGTAACATAAGAATTCTACATGTAGTTTGTCATAAAGCTATTTCATTTAAAGGATTACTTTTTATTTCTTCTTTTTGATATGTGTTTAAATGCTCCTTTTAAAAGTAAATACATGCTGATGATAGATGGCTATTATAATTTATGACTCCAGGTCTGGAATTTCTTTCAGGCAGTGAGGCCAAGAGCAGACAGAGAATGCAATATGAATTCATAAATTCACATTTACTTGTCTTGGTTGTGACTGTGCCAGAAATCATAATGATGGGCACCTACTGTTCAAGATGGTCTCAGTTCTGGATTTCAAGGCTTCCGTTTGAGTGAGCAGCTAAAATGCCTTTTTCTTTCTCTTAGATACAAACATCCACCCCAAGCCCAATATAACGTCATCTGAATGAAAAGGGAGGTACAAGAAAGGGAAGATAAATTGGAAAGTTCTGTGAATCTCTGCTACACAGGACCAAATTTCTTTTTTTCTTTTTATTTTTCCAATCGTATCTGTTATGCTTTATTTTTGAAGCTGGCTGGTCTTTGTTATATCATTACCTATTATTTTTTCATGTGCCTGAACTATTTCATGTTCAAAAAACTTAAAAATGAAAAGTGAAGGAACAAACCAGCCTCAGCCTTTCCTTACCCATCCTCACAGAAAAACATGATTGTACCCATGTGTCTGGTGCAAGACCCTGTGTAAGAACTTTGAGATGCTATCACACGGGGATCAAAATGGCAAGGCCCGCTTATTCTGTTCCCTGTGCTGTACCACTTCTTACAAAGTGGAGCACCAGGGCTCACTGGGAAGTGGAAAGCCCTCTTCTCTGAGAACCCTCCCCCCTTTTAAAGCAATCCCTGTTGCCCGACCTCCACCTCAACTATGTCTTCTTGTGGATTTTCTGTTCCATTTCTGCACTGCTTTACACCTTCTGTGTGCTCTGTTTTTTTTCTCTCTCTCTCTGTCTCTGTGTTTTTGTCTCTGTCTCTGTCTCTCTCCCCCACCCCACCCCTCCCTGACCCTGTGGCTTCTGCTGCTGTAGGCTTTCTGACCCTCCTTACTACAACCAGGTTGATCATACAGTCTATCATTTCTACAGCCCCAGCTGCTGACCAAATTCCAGGTCCTCCATACACTGCATCAGGGGTAAAGAACACGGTAACAGCAAGAGAGTAGGAGAATTGGGGTAAGTGGGCCTAGGGAGAGCCCCACATGGTCAAACTTCAGCTGAGTTAGTTCAAGCTGTTCTTATGGTTAAATCTAAGGCATACCCTTCAGTTTTATCACTCCTGCATGTTCATAACTGTAATTACTGGCACATTCTTCTACAACACACTTTGTACAGTCTAACTGAACATATAATGCAATATTTTTTTGTGTGTTGTAACAAAACTAAAAATTTATAAATTTCTGACTGACTATATTTTGTACATATACATGTGGGTCCTTGACTTCAAACTGAATTCATTCCTGTGGGCTGGTTGTAACTCAGGTTGTCAACTGAAAGCTCAGGCTCCTCTGCACAGCCTTCCGTCTCACTGCTGTATACAGGCAGATCTCAGTGTCCTTAGAGACATTGACCCAGGATTTCTTAATTAACCTATGTAATGAAAGTCAAAATGTCCCTTCCAGAACTCTTTAAGGCTTAAATCTGTACCTGAGACCATCTGGAAGCACAAGCACCTGGCATTCGGGTTATAATGCAAGAATTTTGTTGTAAATTAAAACTAAAATTTCCATCATAATCCGAGTTTTTTGCATGTTGTGTTGGTCATAACTTGAAGGTCCATTGTATTACTGGATACAATTCTTCCTAAGGCAACAGATTGCCAAATCTACTGCTTTCCATCAGATCACTTTTGATGGTTTTTCCAATCTCTTCTAAACTTACCCCATCTTTCATAGCCACGGTCACCCGCACACAGGGCACTCTATATCATCCAGTCTGTTTTCCTACCCTTTTTCAGAGTTTCCTTTTGTTTCTAGAGCCTTTATTTTTACAAAGCCCCTATATTTTCATTTTCAGAACTATTGCTTCTGTGACTAAAAATCCATTTTAGAAGTAAAAATAAAATAAACCTTAACATTCACTTTTTCACTTGTTTTCTGTGAGAAATGTAATTTTTCTAGAATCTACTTGCATGCTATTGACTCACTAGAATATGAATCATATACAAAGAAGTGCAGAAAATGATTGCTTTAAGAATATCATTGAGCCATATAAATAAATTAAACATTCATAAGAGTATGCTGTGATCTGCACTGGACATGATTTTGATAGAAGGCACTGCCTCTAGGTATTTGGTCACTGCTTATGATACATCTAGCACTTTTCACTCATTTTGTAGCTAATCTATCAAAGCTTTGAATTATATTTTTCTCTAATAAATCCAGACATGTCTTTTTGAAATCTCATTCTGTTCAGTCACTACTGTCTTGATGTCCCTTGATGTGGTAGATTAAATCTTTTCCCATCATATCAGCCTTCTGAGTGTAATCCCTAAACAGTTGGGAAGGGATGCATGAACACAGAGTTAAGGAGTCTTCTATGATGCTGCTGTACAATATTTTCTGATGGTGTCATACAGCACACAGAAGTTTCATGGTCTATATTTAAAATCATTGTCTTCCTTAACAGCACACAGTGGGTTTCATACATCTTTAACAAAGATGCAGATGGGGTTTTATAAGGAAGCTGGATTCTAACCAAGCTGCTTTCTAATTAAACTCTAATTAGAACTCATCATTTAGCCAAACTGCATTAATACTCCCTGACCTATGAAAGTCTTATTATGATTGTTTAAGACCCATGGGTGCTGTGATAATAACAAAGCTATTTTACTTGGAAGTGAAGACAAATATAGAAATATTTCCTACATATGTTGCTAATTTCAAGAAATGCTTCTATGGATTATCAAATCTGTCTTATCTTGTTCTGGCTTCAGTAGCCCTACCAAAAGTCATGTTGAAATGTAATATCCATTGTGATGCATTAAGAGATGGGACAGGTGAGCCTTTTGGGGTCTGAATGGATTAATTCACTCCTAGATTAATTGGTTGATGAGGGAAGGACTATGTTATAAAAGCTACCTCTCTCTGGCTAGGTCGTTTGCTATGTCTCGCCATGTGATGTCCTCTGCTATCTTAGGAGCATACAGGGTCTCCACTAGCTGGAAGGCTCTCTTCTGAGGTAGCCACTCGACCCTTGACTTTGCAGACTGTTGACAGTTGTCATTTAAAACATGGTCCTATCTAACTTAAATTTGTGTAAACACTCTTAGGATAGCTAAGATGATTGTGCTACAAATTCTGTAAGTTCTTGGAACAAAACAGTTAACATTCATAGGATTGGAACAGGTTTGCATGTTTGTGTCTGGTGACCTGAGGAACTCTTGAAGATCACTATGTAAAATAACAACCTTAGTTGTGTTTCTACCACCTTGTTTTGAAGGCCTATCTTATTGTTTTGGACTGTTTGTTATTGTTATTTATTTGTCTTTTTTGGTTCTTGTTTTTCTAGTAATGTTTTTTTTTGTTTAGTTTTGATTTCCCCTCTAATACAGAAAGGATAGATGTACATGTAGAGGCTTATACATGCCTAGAACATCTAAACAGTTTACAAGAATCAATCATATTATGCATGGTGAAATGAACAGCTACTTTGAAGAAAAAGAGACACTTTGGTATCCACTGTTGATTCTGTATCGTCATGCTGTGAAATCCAGTAATGCCTTTATTCTTTGTTCAGAGTGATTTTAGTCTGTTTTATATTGTTTAATTTCAACATACATGAAAGTATGGACAGCTATTTTGAAGAGAACTGGAGACATTATGACAGCCATTGTTGATTTCCCTATTGTCTGGTTTTGAAGGCCTGTCATGCCTTCATTACCCTGTTCTGGTCAGTTTTATACTACTTTGCTTTGTATGAATTCATTGTGTGTGAAGATACAGACAACTATTTAGAGGAAAACAAGAGACATTATGGTAACCACTGTAGATCTCCTGTTGTCTTGCTTTGAAATCTGTGTCACTTATATTGTTTTCTTCTGATCTGCTTTGTTCTGTATTGTTTTACCTTCTTTAAATGAAAAAAAATTAAAAAATATGGCCCTGACTATCTCACATCCTTGCCACTAGCTATGGCAAAAAATCTATACTGATCACAAAATGCAGTCCAAAACTACTACCTAACATATGTATCAAATCTTCCAAAGTATTTCTCTTTCACATACCATCACTCTCAACATCTTCTTCCACCAGTTTTTTGAGCCACATTCAAACGTTCTCCATGCAATAAACTGAGCTGTGTTGTCTTTCTTCTCCCTTCTACATTACTGTTAGTAATCCTAAGATGACCTAGCAATGAAATGTGGGCTCTGTATTTAGACAATTAGACCACTGTGTTTGAGTGTTTACATTTTTCATACTACTTACTAGCTGTGTATCAGTAACATCATTCTCCCCATCCCACTAAAAATTCATTCTTGTATTGTGCTCAGGTGAAAATAAAAGTCACAGAAGTGATTATGTGTTTGTGGGCATGATCAAAGAGAAGAAAGCTGAGTGAAACTGAAATTTATATTTTGATAGTTATGATATAGGAAAGCCTTCAATATTTCAGTTTCCTACAAGTGTTTTATGCCACATTGTGGCAGTCATGCAGTTATTTGAAGGAACATATTTCTCTCTGGAAGTTCAGTTTTAATGGCTTTTCTGATAAATAAGCAGGGCAAATGTCAAAGCACTTCAGCCACATAGCCCCAGGAACACACCTATAATTGAATAATTTGGATTTGTGCTCATCCTGGAGGACAACATATAAGGAAATATGGGACTTATTGGTAAAAGGAACTAGCACAAGGTCTGGACATCGATTGAATGATTTTATGATTGAAAAGAAATTTTTCTTTCTCTTACATTTTATGCGTGTGTCTCTGTGTGTGTGTGTGCATGTGTCAGAAAACAGTGATCTTGCTTCTCTGAAAGCTTTTAAATTTCACATGAGGAAATTTGTATACCTTCTTCAATTTAGATCTTTAGCTCAATATCTCTGATCTCACCAGTGTTGAAGCACATAGCTCTTGTTTATCTATTTTTTTTTGTTATATACCAATTCTTTTATGAATATATTCCAATTTTATTACTGATTTTCCTGCTTTGGATCTTAAGATTTTTAGGGTGTTTTTATTGTCATTGCAAAAAACTTCTTTTGCTATTTTCATGCATATTTCCTGTAGTGCAAGTGGGTGAAATTCTCCAGGATTTATATGTAGGAGTAAAATTTATGAGTCATAGAGTTACTGTCTGGAACTTTAATCCTCTGAATTGACCTTATCAATTTACCCACCCACCAACAGTGCAGAAAAATTTCCATCTCAATATTTGGCAATATTTGCTATTCTGGGCATTAAAATTTTGTGATATGATGAAGTAAAGTAGTATCATTTTGATTTTTACTTATGTTTTCTTATATTCAGCATTTCATTTATGATTTCCTTTTATTGTAAAATTAGACAAATTTTAGTATAGTGCTTGTTATTCATGTGGTATTTGTCACTTGAATTGGTTGCTCATATTATTTTCTTACCTTTCTATTTACTTGTTTATTTATTTATTGAATTTGTTTACATGCACTGTTTACAAAATTGCCCTCTACAAGTCAAAATCATCATCTTATTTTCTGTGGCTTATCTTATTATGCTATTTTAAAAATGTTTTTATTCTTTTCTTCTTTTTAGTAGAAAACTGATAAGCAACTGTCTGCCACCTTTGTTTTTTGCTCTGGGGCTGGGAGCTGGCTGCAGCTGAAGCTGACCAACAAGCTTCACACTCACTTAGTCCATTTACTAGTCTGGCTTGTGGATGCCCCAGCTCCTGAGGTAGTCAGTGTGTTTGGAGAAGTGGCTGGCAAGTGTCCAAACAGTCTTTACTCTGCATCCTCTGGGTGGGGCAGGAGCAACCTAGTGCAAGGCAATAGGAAACTTTGGATACCAAGCTTTTCACTGTCCCAGAAGAGGTCCTCCCAGTCCTGTCCTTCCTTATAAGACACTATGTAGCACATTTCTTTTCCTATCACAATGTTCAAATCATTGTTTATAAAATTAGAATTTGCATCAGTTTCCCTCTGCCCATCAGACCACAGTTCCCTCTGCTTGACAGCAGATACTGTGCCAAGCAGATCACACTCCACGCCACCCTGAGTTCTTAGCTGATCTGTACTATAGTCACTATTCCCCTGGGCCTGAACTGGCTCTCAGTAACTTCAGAGTCACTTAAGAGAGATGGTCACTGCATCTTGGAGATACAGGAAATAGGGGATTTCTGTTCTCTGGTATGGAAAACCCAGACAATGGAATGCCTAATAAGGCTTCCCATTGTGGCAATATTTAAATTCACTGGGAGATGCTGGGAACTTCTCCTACACCAACTTGCTGCTCAGAAGTGAAGTCTTCATCCTGTTTAGACTGTGTGTTTGTCTGGTAGCAGGATTTGCATTCTTAGATTACAACTGACTTTTTCAGTCTGCTGAAGTTCCTTTCCCCAACTAAGACACCTCTCACTCACTTAGTGAGGGTTCACTTTATTGTTATTTCACTTGCCTTTCTGGATAGCAGTATTTCTGGATGTTAGCTTGTCGGTGACTCTCCTGAGATTCTCTCCAGAGCTTTCCTGTGATCTTCCTACCCCGTCTTGTAGCCACGTACCTGTTGATTTTGTTTAAGCCTGTGGGATAGCCTTTGAAAGCCATCTCTTTACTGAAAGTCCTGCATTACATTGTTTAGTAGAATATTCAGTCTTGAAGGCTTACAGCTACTCCTGTGAGAATACTGTACCATTTTTAATCTGGTTGTTTTTAATATCTTACTGCATATATTTAGTTTTCAGCAGTTTTGCTGGCATGTGCCTAGGTTAGGAACTTCTACATATTTTACTTGGAGTTTTGAGGTTTCTTTATCTGTGGATTGATATACTTTGTTAGTTTTAGAAAATTTATGACAATTATTTTTTAAATATTACCTATGTTACATTTTCTCCTTCCCTGAAATTTCACATATTCGTGCTTATATAATTATATATGCTATAAGTGAATATACATGTATATACTCATACCTTTTGATTTGATGCATCTTTTACCGTTTTTTTAGTTTATATTTTTTCTTCACTATTTTTATTTGATGATTTTACATTTTTACTGTCTCTGCTTTGTATAATCTATAATAAATATATTGTTATATTATTTTCAATGTAGTAAATTACATTGCATTACATTTTATAAAATTCAACTATCTGTCAAAAATTCTTAATACTTTCATATTTTTCTGCCTTCTATTTTTTTTAAAAATGCACTAATCTACTTGTTTAAAAATCTTAGTAACCAATGCCAATATATCAGTCACCTATAGATCTACTTACACTTTTTTTCCTTACATGATTCTGCCCTTTGCCACGTCAAAATTTTAATTGACTGTAGAATTAGTATATAAAAATTATGGAGACTTTCAATGCTAATTTCTGCAAAGGAAAGTTCCTTTTGTCTTCTGATGGGCACAAAGAATGAAAACAGGTAATTGCAACCAGTGTCTGAGTGGAGTTTGTCCTAGCTTGGATTTCTGATACGGTGAAACTCACTGCCTTAAACTTCCCAATCCTTGGGTGTAGCCATCCAGTGTTTTTAGTTGGTGGAACTGTGTTTATCCCTGGTGCCTTCTCCTGGTGAATGCTCAGGTTCTCTAGCTTCAAAAGTTGACAAGTATATTAACAAGAAAACCAGTGGAGCATTAGTTTCCTCTCTACACTTTACTGCTGTTAAGAGCTCTTCTGGTTTCTCTTTCCAAAACCCTATCACAAGGCATGGTATTTACATACAATACACTATTATGCAGCCTCATAGAAGAAGGTTCTCCTGCAGTAGGCAGCAACAGAGGTGAACCTGGAAGATAGTACACTTTGTGAAATAAGCATATCACAGAAGGATACATGCTACACAATTGCTCTTATATTACAGGATAGTCAAATTCATGGAAATAGAGCTAAGGAGAGATTCTCCAGGGTCGTAGGGGGAAAGAGAAGTGGGGACTTGTTATGTAAGTTGAGTGAATTTTACAGATATGCTGTGCAACATTGTGTCTATATTTAACAATAATAAATGGGTACCTGAAGATTTTGCTAATGAATAGGTCTTTTTTTCAGTGTTCCTACCACAAAACCAAACCAAACCAAAAAGCAATAAAGAAGCAGGAGCAAATGTTTGGAGTTGGTGAATGTATTTGTTACCATAATTGTTATGGTTTCATATCTTTATTCACACAGTTTGTTAAATTTGGACAGATATGTTAATCATGTGTGTTCTTTTGTATATTTACTATACATTAGTAGAACTGTTTTAAGAAAGGAAGTGTTATGGATTAAAAACTGGTGGTCAACTTAATGCCAGCTGGATTCCATCAGCATGGTGCTGAGTGAAGACGTCCCACCTGAGGAAAGTTGCCAGCATAAAGAGAGACGTGGAGAAGGAAAAGCTACATGTTGAGGTGTTGAGGCATTGTGGTTTCTCCTACATGCTGCTGTTTGACCCGTTGGTTCCCCAGGAGAAGCTCTGGTTCTCACATCGAGCATTGCTTCCTGGCTCCGGAGGGGAAGATGTGTGCTGCTTGGTCTCCAGGATGAACTCATCACGCTGGCTTCCTGGCATGTACTTGCCTGTGCTTATTGTCAGAGGAGCTTGGGGCCTCCGTGTCACAGAATGGCTGTGGTGCTTTTCAGGACAGCCCTGGTCTTTGTTATGAGTGTGACTTCCCGACTGGCATAGAACCCTTGACCTACCAGCACAGCTCCTTCATCCTGCTGACATAGACTTTCTAGCTTCCACTGCTGACCTTTGGGCCTTCCCAGCACGGATCTGAAAAGAGACCGGCGTGAGTCCTTCTTGCGGGCTCTGGATCTCCAGTTGGACTTGTGGGCAGCATTGTTCTGAGCTCTGAGTCTTCATCTGGACTCATGCAGGACATTGCTGTGGAATTCAGGCCCTTGGCTAAATATTCTAAGTCTTTAATGTTATGGATAGATTTCCTGCATTTTCTTCTGTTAACTCTGAGTGACCATCATAAAAATAATATTATAAACTCCATGTTCTGATTCTAATTGTTCTCTGCACAATCCCTGACTACAATAGGAAGGCAGGAGGGCAAAGAGAAGAGAAAATGTCTCACACGCAGCTAGCTGACTTTATTCTGTGCTGGGGATTGAAACCAGGGTCTGCACATGCTAAACACACCCTCTACTACTGAGAGTGTGTCTCTAACACTGCAGCTGACTTTCAAGATAGTGGTGTCTAGAATTTGGAAAAGGCTAGAAGTAGATTTTCATAGGAGAATCCAGAAGGAACCCAGTCCTGCTGTTAAGCCTTGGTTTTAGTTTCATAGATTCATTTTGTTCTTCTGACTCTGGGAGAATAAATTTGTTTGGCTTTAGTCTACTAGATTTGTGTCAGTGAATTATCAGTTTATTGTTATGATAGCAATAAAGTGTTACAGTTAGCTTGTGATTATAGATTCCTTGGGAATGCCAACTTTTTTTTGCATACTAAGCAGAGGCTTGAAAGAAACAGATCTTTTTGCCACTCCTCCTTTATGGTCCTGGGTGCCTATAGATGTTTAAATCTAACCCCACAGATTTAAAGGTTCAATATTTTAGTTGTGCCTCATTCAAGATTTCTAGAGGCTGGTAAAAAGGAGAGGTGAAATCTGAAATAAGTAGGATAGACATTTGGTAGTTTTACTGATATCTACACAAGAGGATTTTAAAGATTGAATGAGTATTATTATGATGAAAAAGATGATGATTGTGATTATGATTGTGGTGACTTCTTCTGCCAGGTTAGCCAAATTAATTGTTCTCTCTTCTGTTTCCATGCAATATATCCAAGTATATAACTCTAAGTATGTAATTATGTACTGAAAGGAATCACAATGATCATATTTTGTATGGAAAATTTTAAGATTCAACTAGCTTCTTTTTAAAACAAAATACCTAATTGAAAAGTATTATTTAAGGTGGTCCATTTCATATCTTCATCTTTAAAAATTCTGACCAATTTCTTCCTTAGTTTGACACTTTAAAAGCACAAGAGTGAAATATTCATATAAACTGATGGGATGTACCTTTTAGAATTGAAATTTTGTAGAAATTGATTTCTGATCTTCACCTTCAGACCAAACTTCCTATTAAAAGGATATTAAATCAGAGTCACAGAATAGTCTAGAAGTAAATGGCTTTCCAGTGCAGTGGAATCTGAAGGCTGAGACATTATCATTGACATTTGGAGAATGGCTCTAATTTCTATGTTTAGAGGAGGGCTTAGCTTGATGATGTTGAGTTTTAACAATAATGAAAACCCACTATAATTCTATGAAAGAAAAAAGTGTGGATATCAGAGTTAGCTTTTTCAGAAAATACAGTCAACCCAGAGTTTAAGATCATAGCAGGATACCAAGAATTTAGTTTCTTACGTTTGGCAAGATCCCAGTTGTAATGATAGCTCAACTAGCAGCTGGATGGCTTGGGAGGGCACAGGCCATATATGCTTAGAAATCCTGGTGTGTCCCTGTCCTGTGTTGCCACTCTGTGTTTAACATGTTTTTGTCTTATTTGAAAAACCATTTACAGGTTTAATTGAAACTTGTAGTAGTCTTGTGAGAAGGGCTGTGGAGTTTTATGTAGCACTCTTTACAGTTCTTATCAATTGTATTTACATAATAATAAGATCTAACTACTACAAATAAAATACATTACAGTGCCGAACTGTTTACATTTTTTTTTTTAACCATACAATTGCCTTGAACTCTTTCCTGGACACTAGTGGCGAAACCAAAGCAGCATAGGTAAATAAATTTTCTCTTTTCTGGTGTGGTTGATATTTATTTTTCCTATTGTTATTCAGATTTCTTTGTGTAATTCAGGGCTCATGTTTGCACCTCATGCTGTATGATTTCCATTTCAAAAAAATAAATGAACCTCAAACTAGATCCTTTTTGAAAAAGGAGCCATTTTAGCTTCTGTAGTTGGAAAGTCAATGAACAAACAGATCTAGGCACAGCTGGCTCAGGGACCTCAACTGTAGTCCTGTCCTTCACACCCTTTCCTCCCTTCCTCATGTGTCTCTTTGTCCTCTCCTCTGTCCACTCTTTTTATCTTTCCTCCTTCTCTCATATCTTGACTGTTTTCTTCAGTATGAATTCAGTTTTATGTGCTTCCTTGTTCCTTCCCTCTGGGTCAGGAATCAGTTGCAGAATCTCAAGGTTTAGGTGGCACTTGTAGCACTTGACCTTAGAGTAAGAGTCATGCTCTTTTCAGTTACCCACATGTCAGACCTTAGAGACAGTGTAACTGAGCCACAGTGATCTAATTAGGGGCATTAGAAACGTGAAGTACTCTTTTCAGCTACTTCATGACTAATTCCCTTCACTGTGGGAAGGTGCATGGCAAGGTGAGCCCTGCCCAATCTACAGCAAAGGTGTTCCTCACGGTCAACTAGAGATGTTTTATAAGAAGAAGGTAGAAAGTTATGCTAGGTATGAAATACAAAATCAAAAAACAATAACCTATTTGATTCTCCTATGTCCCATGCTCTTCTGTGCTGGTATAGTCTCTATCATTTAGGCAGAGAGTTTTCAGCATCTTGATTCAGATTCTAAATACTGTCTGTATTAATGCTATCTTTATTATTTATAACAATGTTAGTCCTCTAAATACGTCTTGACTACACAGAAAATAAGAAGGGCACTTCCCCTCTGCTGTACTTTGCAGAAATATCTGCTGGCAGTTACTTTGGATAGCTCAATAATATCTCTGTCCTTTCAAATGAGAGCACTTCAGTTTTCCAGGTGCTATTTCAAGGAATATTTAGTGATTGATTTAAGGGAGGAAATACAACTTTGGGCTCTTCCAGCAACTGATCTGAATAAGTTGCAATCTTCCCAAATAATCTGAGTTTGACTTTTTGCATAATCTG
>PVLA01018176.1:5182-15313 GCA_004027455.1 Hydrochoerus hydrochaeris | reverse complement strand
AACGTGGGCCACAGACAGTGGGGGAGCTGTGGAGGGAGAAGGGAGAGTTGGGGAGCCTAGCGCAACACCAAGGGGCAGCTGCAGCTTGGGGAGGATGTTAGCATGACGTGTTGTGCATGTTTGTCCTTGGAACTGAAGACTTCTTCAAGAGCATAGGCAGGGCTGGGGATGTAGCTCAATGACACAACACCTGCCTGGCAAGTACAAGGTGCTCAGTGTGATTGCCAGTACAAAACAGTGAAGGCAGATTTCAATCTGCAGAATGGGAGATGGAAGAACAGAGGCTCCGAGAAGACGAGCACACGCGTGCCTTGCAGTTCCTTCATTGTGCCTCCTCCGAGTCCTCCACTCCTGCACCCTCCTTCCACGGGCCATCTTCTCATTGGCCTGGACTCTGTTGTACTGAGGGTCATTGACTGCCGCCCACTCCCACGTGAACGCCCCCCCATGGTCCTGACGCTCTTGCCCCACCTACATGACTCCTGGACCTGGAGGCCCAGCTGCCTCCTAGGAAGTGTTCCTACTCTGGAAGCTTCCTGCACGAGTGCTCAAGAGGTCACCCCCAACTTTCCCTAGTAGCTCAAGGACCCCATAATCCCAGTCCTGTGATCCTCATCATCCCAGTCCTGGCTCTGCTGTTTTCCCAAGGGAAGGGCTATTCTTGCAGTTCCACCTGTTACCAGCAGAGGGCAACACAGACTCCCTGCCATGCGGGTGTCTGCAGAGGCTGGGTTCTGAGCCTGCCTGTGTGTTTGGCCTAGGAGGTCAGCAGAGGTCCCTGCTGAAGGGTGGAAGGCGCCAGGAGCAGGTCCCCCCAGACTCGCGCCCCACTCTCCCCAAGTCGGGTCAGTGCTGGCAGTGGGTGCAGCCTGGCTCCCCGCAGTTTTCCTCCTCTGGTAGAGCCCAGGTTCCCACGCACCCCACATGGAACCATGGGGCTGGTGTGGATGCTCCGCAGCACCCACAGGTGATCACCATGGGCTTTGAGCCCAGCCCCATGAAGTGAGGACCCTTTGTGTAGGACAGTCACAGTGGGTCCCCGGGACAGCAACAGGGAGCACTGAGGTGTTGAGGGAGCAGGCTGAGAGGGCCTGCAGGGGGCTCCTGGGGCAGCCTCTTCTGCGACCTTTGTGCAGCAGGTTCTCCAGACTCGTGAAGCTGAGCCACAGGCAGCTGAGAGTCCTAAGGGAGTGGATCTCCGTGAGCCAGGCCAAGATCCAGAAGCCCAAGGGCAGCAAGAAGACCATCAAGATAGAGAGCCATGCCCCCTTGCCCACAGCCAGCCTTGCACATGCTTCTACCTATAACCCCTTTTCTGCACGTCCCCGCAGCTCCCCAGCCCTCGGTCCATGCCCGCAGGTGTTCTCCAGCACCAAGTTCCCACCCCAGAGTGCCTGTGGGACTATGACTCAGTCTTCTCTGGCACGCAGGACCCCAGCCTCCAGCCACCTCCTCGTCATCACCTCCAGAGCAAGCACCCGCAGCTGGAGGAGTGGGCCCTGCAGGTCCAGGGGCCACAGCCAGGCCAGGGTTTGGGCACCAGTTCCGCATGGGCCGCTGACCCCCATGAGGGTTCTGGACGGAATAGAGCAGGGTGCACTGAGCCTGGCGCTGAGATCCCCCACCCCTGTCACCTCCAGGAGAAGCTGAAATGTTTCCCCCAAGTGTGAGCACCAAGCCAGAGCCCAAGGATGAGGGCAGGGGGGAGGGGGCTCCCCAGCAACACCAGCTGCCTCAGCCCCCTGCTGCCGTTTAACACCAGAGAACCTGCAGGGCCTGAGGGGACGTTGAGGGATGGGGGAGGGTGCAAGGCATCAAGTCTGGCAGAAGGTGGACGTGAGACCCTGTGAGGGTGGGGTACCTAAGAGTGGACTGCACCCTCAAAGCAAGAGGGGTGGTCAGGGACTGGAGCCAGACCGAACCCCACCCACCCTGCAGGCAGGTAGGTGGCACGGTGGGGGGTACTGCTCTCCATGGCAGGCAGGGGGCTGAGGTAAGAGTCTCAGTGTGAGCTGCCCTGGGCCAGGCCCCAGGTGTGGCAGGACCCACTGCTCCTGAGGGGGAAGCTCCATCCACCCCTGCTGGCTTTGCTGTGCTACCCTGGACCCTGGTGGCTGCTGACATGGTATGGGGGCTGGTGGGGGCCCCAAAGGCTGCACATGGCAGGGACCAGCACAGACAGGGATGAGTCTGCCATCAGAAGTACCTCACCTTCTCCCAGTGAAACTGTGGGCACAGGGGAAGGCCGTGAGGGACCACCTCTCAGGCTGGGGCCAGGGAAGGAGAGGACAGGACTGACTTTCTGCAGTGTGGCAAATGCAGCATCAAAGGTGGCTTTGACATCCACTCCATCTCGGGTGCAGGCCAGCTGCTTTACCAGGAACAGGGGCTGGGTGTAGTGCTGGTCCAGGAGCACCATGCTGGTGAAGACCCTTTAGGTGTTGATGGCCCTGCCTGGGGCCATGGAGGCAGGACTCCGAGTGACACCTGCTCTCCCTATAGCACACATCCTAGGTCCCCTCACCTCCTAGCCAGATGGGAGAGAAGGCAAGGGATGTCTCTCCCCGCTGCTGTCACCTCTCCCCACCACCCATCCAGCCCCAGCCATTCTTCCCAGGGACTGGGCAGCTCACCAATGGACTGGTTGATGGCCTTCATGCACAGATTCTCTAGCAGTGCCTTCCCCAGGGAGAACTGCTCTCGGCTCCTGGGCTGCAATGGTAAAGGAGACAGAAATGTCTGCACCTCTCTGTCTGGTGACCCACGTGGCCCCTGTGCCAGGCCTATGCCCCTCACCTTAATGCACCTGGAATATGTGGCTAGCACCTGCTCCACCTGGCTGGCTCTCCTGGGTTCCTGGAAGAGATGCAGAGAGAGACAATTTTCCAGGAAAAAGGCTGAAGGGCATGGGCACTAACATCAGCTCAAGGGCTTGGCCTGCACTCTGGAGAGAGGCTATCCTCACAACACCCAGATTTGGGGATCCCTCTGGCCAGACACAGAGACCCTAGAAGGAAATGGTACTTACTGGTGAGGGCCCAAGAGGAACAGCACCATCCCAGTTCAGGAAGCCCTGGACTCTGCCACCCCAGGAAAGCCTGCTGGTTAAGGGGTCGCTCCCCTTTTTCCTGACAGCCATGGGGGCTAGCAGGCTACTCTTGTCCCAGTGGGTGAAGACTCTGTAGGAAAGGAAGAAGCAGAACAGCCCCCTGGGGACCATGTTGCACAAGTTACAGAGAACACACCCCTTCTTGTCCATCCCGGAGGCAGAGAGGCCCTGAGCAGTACCCAGGATGCCAAAGCTGGGCTCTAGGCCAAGGGAAGAGCTCGACCCAGCATATGGGTGAGCTTAGGAGAGTGCCAGCCAACTGGCACCGCGAGGGGCATCAGAAGGCACATGTGCCATCCTTTTGCCAAACACACCTGCCTTTGTGACCTTGGTCCCAGAGCCAGCTCCTGAAAGAGGACACTTCAAGAGTCAGGCCACCAAGTGCCCCAGTTCCCAGCATCCTGACTGGCAGCATCTAGGACAAGGGAGGCATCAGTCACCAGGCAGCACTACGGATGCGTCCCCAGACCTGTATTGCCCGGGGTGGCACTGACAAGGGAACCAGAGCAGGAGGCAGCTTCTCACTCCCTCGTCCTCAAGGGGTGCCTGGACAGCTAAAGGAAACTCACTTAGAGGGCTAGGGCAGGGGCAGCCCATACCTTCATGAGAAATATCTAGTGATGCTACTCATTGGGGTACCAGCTGGAAAGGGCACCTCGCTACTGATTTCCCCAACTGTGGTACCACTAGAAATATCTAGTGATGCTACTCATTGGGGTACCAGCCAGGGCACCCCAGAGTGCTGTGCCACACTGTGGGGGCTGTGGGGGCCAAGACTGGCACCCACCATGATGGGCAGCTCTTTCTGCTGGAAGGCGAACTCCAGGTGCTGGCTGGTGGGCCCACTGCAGAGGACAAGGGGCAGGATGGTATCTGGTAGGATTACCTAACCTGAGGAGATGAGGAAGGGTGGGGAAACTGCTCCACAAGGCGAGGGTCCAGAGAAGGTGCTTCCCCCCATCTCTCACACAGGAAGGGTGTTTACAGCCCTTACTGAGGGCCCCTGGGGGCAAGGAAGGCGGACCATGCAGATGGCAGGTCACAGAGTGTGAAAGTGGGAATGGAACAGGTGAACAGTCACCCTGTATTCTCCCCGTCCAGGGCCCCGGGCAGTGGCAAAACCCAGTGAGCAGAGGTCATGGCACGGGGTCCACTCACCACAGGAAAACTCTACCATGTGCTCTGTGCACAAAGGTGAGCAGCTGCTACCAGAAAGTTGGACACCTGCAGGCTGCATTTGAGGTGTGTGATGCCCAAGGGCTGGGGAAATGGACCTTGGGCCTCAGCATGGCGGGCACAGAGGTTCTGCAGGGAGAACAGAAGGAGACATCCATGCTGGGTAGCCGCTGGGACATTGCACAGGAAGAGCCAGAAATGGAAAACTGTTAACAGACCTCACGCCCCCCAGTGGCCTGCTAAGACAGCTGCAGGAACACAAAAGCCAGGCGGCAGTTTTGGCACTGTGGGTCTCAGCCCCTGGCTTTGGATCGAAATCACCACGGGAAAGTCTTTAGGTCCACACAGCTCCTGCCCTAATCATCAAAGAGTTAATCTTTGACTGTTCAACGGGCAATCCCTAAAGCTTAACCAGTGGGTAAAGGAACTGAGCTCTCAGATATTGCTGGGGACTGTCCAATGGTCATGAACTCAGAGAGGGGAATTTCACACTGTTTAGCAAGTTACAAGTAGTTTCACTTTCCTAAACCCGGCAATTCCTTATCTAGGAGTCTACGTTTCAAACAGCCTAGAGATGCAGCTTACCCATTCAGAGGGTTTTCCTTCTTGGGACACTGTCTGCACAGTGAGATGGACCCCATGGAGGGAAGGAAGCTGCCCTCTGCATGTGCAATGCTACCTCCACCCCATACAGCACCAGCAGCCACTAAAGCTTGCAGACCTCATCCTACTGGCCAGCTGCTGCCAGCACACGCCAGCAGCTGCAGGGCTACCAGCTCACAGACACAAAGGAAGAGCAGGCATATATTTATTTTAGCAAAAAAGAAATCTCTCAAACCAAACACTCAGCAGAACCACCCAACAAAACCACCAGAAAGCTCCAGCCCTAGCTGAGGAAAATGATTCCCCATGGGGTGGGGGCAAGTTGGCTGAGGGACAGGGTAAGAGTCCCTGGCTGTATTTTTTTAACAAGAGTTTTAACTTTTGAATTGTATGAGTGGTTACATGTTTTAAAAACAAAAATTAGGTCAAAAAAGGAAAAAAGCAAACTAATCACAATGAAAACAAAAAGTTCCCAGTGACAAGTTCCACTGCTGAGAGAAACATTGTGAGAAAAGCCTGATTTCAGAGGGTGTGCACCCTGCCAGGGCAGAACTCAAAGGCCCAGGAGCACATCTTCCCTTGGCAAGTTTCCTGCTGGAGCAGGGATGTGATTCTCAAGCTGCTTAAGGATACTTTGAGAGATTAAATGGTTACATTAAGCTAATAAGAAACCACGCATCCACTAAGCAAACCCAATACCAGGTATTTTTGTTGTTGTCATCACGAACACACATTTTCCTAGTGCCCCGTGCTCTGCCTGCCCTGAGGGATCTAAGTGGAAGATCGAGGAAGTTTTTGATTTTGATTCAGAAATATGGATACACACTCTTGCTTTTCAAAATGCATCTTCTCAGAGTTCATGAGACACGGCCCAGGCACTGTGACAGCTGGGAGCAGGTGGGTCACCCTGGCACCAAGTGCCAGGTGCCACTCCACTGATGCTTCTTCACTCTGACCTGTATGAAAAAGAGGAAGCAGCTGGGCCTGGGGTCCAGTCCATAGGACCAGAGCGGGTGGGCTGGGGCTCCCCATGCTGATTCAGAGAACATGTGGTCCTCAAAGAAAACTAATAGAAAATCTAGAAATCTGGGCAGTAAGAAGGCAAATAAATAGAGTGGGACAGTGGTGACTGTAGCAGGCACAGAGGCTGAGGCTGGCTCAGGACTCTGGCAGCCCAGCACAGTGTGTGTCTACCAGATGTGTGGCTGTGGACAGAACCCCTGGGCAGAGACCTGGCTGTATTTCCCACGGGGATGTTCACAGCAGAGAAATGCCGGAGTGGTCCAGGAAATGCTCCAAATCTATGGAAATGGAAGACAGGAAGGAGGGGGCATGGGGGAGGTCCTGGTTTGTGTCCAGATGTCCCCCCAAATGCAGCTGGATTTTGAGTGCATGACCGATTCACAGTGGGTGATCAGTAAGTCAGTCCACTGATTGGCTCAGCACCGTCCTAAATCCCTGCAGCCAGGATACAACATAAGGCACAGAAAGAAGCCTGTCTTTTCCCTGCCCTGCTTGTTTTTGCTGTCTTCTTGCTGTGAATGGCTTTTCTTCTTGTTTGCTACTCAGATTTAGACTCAGCTGATTATGGGCTGAAACCTCTACAAAATGTGAGCCAAATAACTCTCCTTTGTATCTCTTGGAACTGTTTCAGCTATTAAAAAAAAACTGAGACAGAGGAGCAAATATATCCCTGCTGACCAGAAAATAGGCACTCTGTTGGCTTCTGAGTGAAAAAGCAAACTGTAACAGCATGTAGAGGTGATTCCGTTTTTGTTTTTAAGATGCATACACACCTGTGAAACTTAACCACAGAAAGGCCACTGCCATGACGTACACCATTGTTCATCTCTGAGTGTGAAATGAGGACCTACTTCTCCCCCACTGTTCCCCTCCCTGCTTTCTATGGTGAAACCCAAAAGGCATTACACCACCCTCGGAAAGGCGGACACCTCCCTGGTGGGGCAGGAAGGGACCTCAGGGAGGCACCAAGGGTCTGGGACACACAAAGGCCTTATGAGACCTTGCAGTGCCACCAAGTTGCCACGTCTGGGCCTGCTCATCACCTCTTTCGGGTTGGGAACCAGGGGGACAGACTGGGAAGACACCAGACTGAGGCTGCCTCCTTCCTATGAGCCATCCCAACAACTGAGGCACAGGAGGCGGGGGTTGGGGTCCTTATCTTCTGTACGGTGCCCCAAGCAATGACTGCTATCCTGCATTCTTTCACTACCTGGGCAAAAAGTGTATGGCTGGATTCAGGAGCAAGAATTT
Organism: Hydrochoerus hydrochaeris; assembly: GCA_004027455.1. Lineage (NCBI taxonomy): Eukaryota > Metazoa > Chordata > Mammalia > Rodentia > Hydrochaeridae > Hydrochoerus > Hydrochoerus hydrochaeris. The sequence goes on along the minus strand of PVLA01018176.1, from coordinate 8,151 downwards.
GCAACTGCTCTGACTGCAGCTGCCTAAAAGGGAGACAGACAGAAGGGTGGGGTCAGCCTGAGCACAGGGCTCCTGGGTGCCCTGCAGGACACACATGGGCTGGCACAAAATGGGGAGTCCAGCTCTGCTTTCCCTGCAGTATAAATGCCAAGATAGACAGTGCACCCACCACACACACACATACATGTGCACGCACAGACACGCATGCGCACGCACACACACATACACAGAGGCAGAGAAGTCAGGTGCAAAGAGAGAAACCAGTCCAGGTCACAAAACCAGAAAGTGACTTCCCATCGTTAGGGCCACTACCCGGGCAGTGCTAAACCAGGCAAGGCTGGGATGTGCCTGGAGTCCCCAGTGCGGCTCCCTGCTGCAGCCAGGTAAGACATGCTGTTCGGTACCTTGGTGGCTCAGGATGACACTGCCATTCTGGTTGGCAGTGGGGAGGGCTGTGAGGAAGCCTTAGATGTGCATCAATGGGGGGGCGGCCCATGTGGCCTCAAACTCAGCCTCCTCCGGGGGGGAGGACGGTTGGTGAGAGCTGTATGGGTGGAAGGAGCACAGAGGGTGGGAGCCAAGTGAGGTCAGGTTCAGCGCCATCCAGGCCTGCAGCCCAGCTTGTCTTCCTACCCAGAGACACACTCTCAGTCACCCTGGGCTGCAGGCTCTGCAGGAAGTGCTGAAGCCCCACCAGTCTGGACCACTCCCTGGGTGGTGGGAGGATGGCACCATAGTGTTCCATGAAGCTATCCACAGAGCTAGTGGAGGAGAGAGGGTGGTGGTGTGACACAGGGACTCCAGACAGCTGCAGCCCACAGCCCTCCCCCAGCCTGAAGGGCAGGGACAGACAAGCTGGGGCTCCTGAGGCAGGACAATGGTGGCCAGGGCCCAGGCCAGGGCCATACCTTCCTGCTGACCTTGCTCTTCTCGAAGTTCTGCTGCATCTACAAATGCGAGACAGAGGTGGCCATGAGGAGGTGGGGCCACCACACGCACTTTGGAAAGCAGCTTGCCAGGCATGGTGTGTGCGCTGTATAACCCCAGAACTCTGTAGGCTGAGGGAGGAGGATTGCTGCAAGTTTGAGACCAGCCTGGGCTACAAAGTGAGGTCAAGGCCAGCCTGAACTGCAGAGAGAGAGCCTTTCTCAAAACAAAACAAAACAAAAAAAGCCTGGAGCTCGGCTCCCTGCCCACCCTGCCCTTCTCCTTTCCTCTTCCACCTCCAGCCCCCTCACAGAACTAGCCCTCTGGCCTCCTCACAACTTCCCTATGGTTCTGATCACTTCACAGATGCTCTGTCCCTCTACTTCCCTTCCCAGTGATGGCAGCTCAGCTGGACCCTAAGGAGCCCAGAATCAGATTCAAAAACAAAAAACATTACAAGCAAAGGCAAAAAGCAGTTATAGCTTGGGCTGTTCTGGGAGGAGAGCAAAGGTTAGTTGATATGGACCGGGTGTGGCCCAGCTGCTGCTTGGGAGTGTTCCACCCACAGCTCAGGGTGCTGTCACCTCCCAGAACACAGCACATGTTCCATCCACAGAGGTGGCTAAGGCTGTAGAGTCACTGGGCAGTGATTCCAGTGACAGTGGCTGTCCCCCATGCACAGGACCCAGATGTGCAGGGCGAGGGCAAGTGAAGGTCAGAGGCTGCAATGAAAGCTGAGGCTCCAGGGTGAGCAGGAAAAGGAGTGGGGGAGACCTACAGTTTCCACTGTGCTTCTGAAGTCTAAGAAAGGCTCCTCTTCCCACCGAGCCCGATGCCAGAGTGAAGGTCGCTTAGTTCCTGAGTATATAGTACTCTAAGGGGCTGGTAATTTCTTGCATCTGTGATTCTGGTCCTCAGACCTCAGACTGCTGCATGATGGAGTCTCTGCTTTTTGTTCCTTCTGTGATCTGAAACCAGCAGCACCCACAGCTGGCACCAAGAAGGACATGTGGTGGATCTGGATGGAAAGGCGGCAGTTGTACCTTAAACAAGGTGATATCCAGATGAAGTTGTTGATGGTCTTCAGCTCCATCCCTGAGAGCAGACAGGAGGAGGGCTTGGGAGCCTGATTGGAGCCTGGCTTTTGGTGTCAGAGGGACAGAACAGCTCAGGTCACTTGGTTCCCTGAGCAACCCCTCATCTGCCTGCAAGAGGCTCTGTGTGTTGGGGTTCTGCTTGATATTCCCTGAGAGAGAGAGAGAGAGAGAGAGAGAGAGAGAGAGAGAGAGAGAGAGAGACAGAGACATGAATAGGTCAGAGTGGAGCCACCCGCCCCCCACCTCTGCCTTCTCATCTCCACAGTGCTCATCACACTAAGCCTTCCTGGATCAGAATGCTCCAGTGGCTGCTTTGGTTTTGGTCACTTACGGTGAACAGAGAACCCATGGAGATGGCAGAGGTCCAAGCTGCTTTGTGGGCATGCGCAACCCATTTCCTTCCTTTCATGCCTCCTCCTGGGCAGGGTAGACAGTTGGCCACTGTGCACAGCACAGGGCACCGAAGTCTGCCAGCACTGTAGGTTGCAGTGGCCAAGGCAGAGGAAGCTGGGAGCCCCGTGTCACTGCAGACACCCACCAGCTCCCTGCCTTCACAGGCACAGGCACACACCAGGCCAGGGGACTGTAGTGGGTCACACGAGAAGCACCAGCTCTTCACTTAGTGACTCATCTGTGAACCTGGATTCAAATGCACGGGCTGCCCCTGTCATGGGACAAGTGAAACTGTGGCTGTGCAGGGTGCTGCAGATGGTGCCAGACTACAACCCCATCACAGGATGTCACTGACTGCATCACTCGTGAAGAAGAGTGTGATGGGAGGAGGAGCACAGAGGGGCCTGGGCAGAGAACCTGCCTTGCAAGTGCATGGTCCTGAGTTTGATTCCTGGTACCAAAAAGAGAAAAATGAAAGGGAACAGAATGTGGGCAAATGCACTAGGCTGTGAAGTTGGACTAGGAACGAGTATCTCGCAGATCAATGACCAA
>PVLA01018175.1:0-15554 GCA_004027455.1 Hydrochoerus hydrochaeris | reverse complement strand
ATATATTCAAAACACATATAGATAATTCATTGAAAATATATGTACACTGGCATATGTGATTTTTTAATGCATTACCCTTATCAAGTTTTGTGTAGGTTGAAGCAAAGTATGATGGAATTTCAGAAAAAAAATCTCTCATACCTAATATCTATTTCTTTACTCTTATCTACAGTGTGTATGTTGTGTGTATATCAAGAGATTATTGAGAATTAAATATAAATTTGCATTTAATACTGCACTTAAATTATACAATTAATGACTATGACTCTTTATCAGTAGAAAAATTATGTGGCAATACTATATTATAGTGACCAATAAAGTATTTTTTATTTGCAAAGTAATTTATTTTTCTAATATAATTTCATATTTTGGGGATTGATACCACTTAATTAGACAACTATGGAAACTCATCTATGTGCTTGAATCAGCATCACAGAATTTTTGATAATAATAATCATTCATTTGAAAACAAACTAAAGTTATTGATAATAATAATCATTCATTTGAAACCAAAACAAAAAACTTCAAATAATATTTCAAAACCATTTTTTCTAAGCAGATATTTAGTGCCATGAGTTGCAGGAATTTAACAGAGAATTTTCCCACACAATAAATAAAATTTCCAAAGAAGGAATACAATCAATATATTAATTGAAATATGCATAAATATGTAAATGTGTAAGATATGCATTTAAATTTAAATGTGTATATAAGGACGCTCATGTGGGTAGAAAAATGTTAACAAAATAACAAAAAATATTATCAGACTATCCCTGAATGGATGGTAAGAGTTCAAGGTTATTTTTTTTCAATGCATATTTATTTATTAGCTGACAACAAAAATACTTTACTTTTACAATAACAATGGCTTAATTTCAAAAACGACTTTGGAGATTCTTGATGGATTGCAAGATGGCTGACTGAGTGGTGGCACAATAAGAGAGCCTCTCTGAAAAAAAAGAACTCAGATGCTGGAATCTGACAACATGGAGAAAGCCAGACAAAAGGAGAAGAATTCTCATGACCCAGGAAGAAACTGAGGAAAAAAAAAAAAAAAGAAAGAAAGAAAGAAGAAGCGTGGATGGAGGGCTGGAGCTGTGCAAGCCCTGGTTGCTTTAGTGGCACATTTTAGAGTCTACTCATGTTTGAGCTGAGATTGCAGACCTCCCAAGAGTGGGGGACGCACTGCAACAGGGAGTGGAAACAGCCAGTCAAGCTGCGTGAACTTTGGTGAGTGATGGGAACTGGATTGCCCAGATCAGGATGACCAGCTAGACAACATTTTGGAGTTGCGCAGGGCTGGCCTGAATCAAAACCGGAGGTGGTGTCCATTGATGACTCCTAGTCCAAAGCAGATTGGTGGGATCTGCTTGGGCTGGACCAGGCCCCTGGTTGAAACCCAATAGCCAGGGACAAGGCTGCTGTGAGCCAGTGGCATCCCCAGGGAACACACGAACTTGTTGAAGCATAAACTGGTTGACTGATGTAGGGGGAGGGGCTGGCATGCAGTATCCACCTCACAGATCCACAACAGAGTAGGGAGCAGCACTCCCCTAGCCAGTGTGCTGGAGAAAAAAAAACTAAGCAATACAGAAGTCCCAGAGACTTCCATGACCCACCCGTTTGAAAGGGGCTGGAAACATGACCAGACAGAAACAGCAAAAGGTCTATAACTGTGGAACCAGGGAAAGTGAGTCCAGCAGAGGTAAATGCAGAGGAGGTTGAGAGCAGCAAACCTGTAATGTCAGAGAGAGCCTCATTGGAAATAAAGAAATACCTCCATGACCTCATCGATGAATTTAAATCTGAAATTCTTACTCAGGTGAAGCAAGATATAAGAAGATTCATAAAAGAAGTCCTGGGTAATCCTCAAGTAGACACAAATGAAAGAATGGAGGAACCCAGAGAAAGGAGAGAAGCCTTTGATGAAGAATATAAACAAAACCTAGAATACATGAAACAGATCAAAAGAGACTATCAGGAAATTAAAAATTCCATTGAAACCTGGCAAAAACTTTTAACAGAAACTAAAACAAACTTTCAAAACTTGAAGATAAATTTGCAACATATGATTGTGAAAGGAAGGATCTCTTAAAAATAACAAGGAACCAGGAAGCAATGATACAAAGGGTACAAGATGATAAGAGGATTTATAACCTAAGAATAAAATATGTAAATGAAGATGCAGCAACAAATAAAAATGAAATAAAATGTCTATTAACAGAAATGATTAAGGAAAACTTCCCAAACATAGATAACAGAAGTGAAGTTCAGGCAAATGAGGCATATAGAACTCCAGCCAGCTACAACCAAAATAGTTCTATACCCAGACATATAATAATCAGGATCCCAGAAATCCATCACAAGAACAGAATATTAAAAGTGATCAGACAAAAGAAACAGATTACCTATAAAGGAAAACTCATCAAAATCACAGCAGACTTATCAATGCAAACCATCAAATCAAGAAGAGCTTGGAGTGAAATATTCCAAGCCCTGAAAGAAAATAACCTTGAACCCAGAATGACGTACCCTGCAAAACTGTCTCTCAAAATTAAGGGAGAGACAAGATATTTCCACGACAAAGAGGATCTGGGGGAGTTTGTGACCACCAATCCAACCCTGCAAAGAATACTGAAGGACATTCTAGAGAGAGAGAAGAAAATCACCTGGGTTCCAGGAACAATGGCAGAAAGGCCTCAAAGAAAAGGGCAGACAGTGGAAAGAAGGAGAAAAGTAAACAAACAACAATGACAGAAAAATAGCATAGCAGAGATAAGACAGAGAAGATTGGTTATATCACTGTTTTATCTTGACTGATTTTATTTGAATCTGATATGCTTGAGAGTGTTGAGTATGAGAATAGGGGCAGCCACTCTGAAGATGACAGGATTCAATAGGATACCCATTCTGGTTTGATTGTTAACTGCCCTTGAAGTCCTATAATGTCTCCAATGTTTAGATTTTATTAATAGTGTAATACAATGCTAAGTTTAACTATACTATGTTTGACGATTAGACGATTTCATTGAAAATAACAAGAGACATCATAGTAACTACCATAGATCACCTACTATTGTGGTTTTATATGTCCTTTCCATTTCATGTTTCTCTAGAAATTTGTATTGTTGACTTGTTTTGATTTGTTTCTCTCCCTAATACAGAAAGGCTAGGTATATGTGTAGAGACTTATACATGTGTAGAACTTCTAAGTAGTTTACAAGAATGGATTATAGTTATTGTAAACAAAAAAAGAGGAAAATAAAATATTCTAAAGGATATAACTGCATGTATGTTTGAGTGTGTGGGATTGATAACCATGTTGTTAAAGTTTTAGTTGAATGGATGAACAAAACTGATTGCAGTCCCACTGTTTGGATGTCCACTTTGTAGACTTTACTTTTGTAACTTGAACAACTATTTCAAAGAGGAAAATATGTAATTATCAACTAGAGATTTCTTACTGGTTACTATTTTTGTTTTTCTACTTTGTTTTGTTTTTGAGATTTTGTATTATTTCTACCCCTCTTTTTGTTTCAAAATTTTTTTTCTTTAAAAAAAAACAAAAAAATGACTTTGGAATCAGCATCTTAGAGAAGCAAGTAAATTTCATTTTGTTAACTGATATGCATTTGTGAATCAGCTACTCCTATATTAAGTCTGGGTTAAGGCAAGGCAGAGGCATTTGCACAGAATGTTTTCTTTTTTGTTGTTTCTTAGGATAACACTGGCCATTAGATGTTACTTAATGTTCAGCAGAGTGTGGCAGGGAGAGGAAATCTGAAAACAGAGTAGAGAAGAAAATAGCTTTTACTAAATTGGATAGTTTTAGCCTTACTGTGAAGTAAGACTTAACGTGCACTACTCCTGTTCATAGAAACAGTTTACAGTGCTGCAAATCACACAATTGTATGAAAAAAAATCAGAGTAATTGCCGACTGTAATTAACTCCCTAAGATTTCACAATGAAGCAGTTGGACTGTGATATTTGAAAATACCTCTGTTTGCAGATTTTTAACTGGAAAATGTTTAAATTCCTATGAAAATGAGTGGATTGAAACACAGCACATTTGTTTTCTTGTTTTAATAATACCAGTAAGGTGCTATTAGTACTTTAACTCAATTATTGCCAATGGTATTTACAGTGATGCAAAACTATTTACTTAGTCTTAGACTGAGTACTGGATTTTTGCCTGTGAGTGAAATATAGGTGTATTAAGAAGGAAAATCAGTGTTCCAATATGTAGTTACCTCACTCCTTCGTGTGTTTTGTTCTTGAGGTCTGGCCTTGCAGATATTTCACTTAAGCTCCTGGAGATGTGCCTTCTCATCTCCCTACCATTGTCTCCTCAAAGTGTTTACCAGCCCCTTTTAGGTGACCAAGAAATTATAATCAATTATACATTACTTAAAAATGAGTTCCTAGAGCAATTGCAAGATAGTAAAATATATTTCTAAATAATAAATAAAAGTCATAAAATCATGCTTTCTGTGTTTAGTCAGTAAAATATAACAATATTTATAAAGTATCTCCTGTTTCTTAGTATAATTTCTGCTATTTTAGAAACTTTTAGTTCCAAAAAAACTCAAGAGACAGTTTTATTTATAAAATCATACTGTGTAAGAGCCTGTAAGAAGCAAGCACCAAAAAAATGGCATGTCAAAAACACATACAAAGTAAACTGCAGGAAATATATAAAAAATATGCTTGAAAACTGGTATCTAAAGGGAAGAATACATAGGGATGACAAAGATCAAATTGACTTGAGTGGGCTCCTGAAATTTCTTGTTTTTTTTCTTTAATTTCCCTTAAACATGACCCTAAATCCGCATACCACAGTATTTTATGCACTTGAGAAAAATACAGTCTTCCTCACCATGTTCACAAAGGCTTGCTTGACTTGCTCATTTCACAGGCTATAAAGGGGCACAGCAACTCCCTTGCTCATAGATACCCTTTCTCCTGCTGAAGGTTTAATGTACATAAAAATGCAGCTGCCATATGAGATGGAAATGACAATCATATGTGATGAGCACATAGAGAAGGCCTTTACCCTCTGAGTAGAAGCAAATTTCAAAATTGTTCTGACAATATATATGCAGGATAAGAATATTAATGCCAAAGTAAACATGAGCTCAAACACAGTACTGGAAAATCCCATTGTCTCTAGGAATTTTGTGTCTGAACAAGTAAGTTGCAGAAGGGGAAAATAATCACAAGTAAAATGGTCAATAATATTGGATCTACAGTAATCAAGTTATAAGAACATGAGTGAAGGGAAGACGATCAAGAATGAAGTCAGCCAGGAAGCAAAGACAAGCGTCAAACAGACCTTAAGATTCATGATGGTGGTGTAATGCAGAGGCTTGCAGATGGCAATGTAACGATCATAGAACATGGCATCCAGAAGGTAAAATACTGTTACTCCCAGCAGAATGAGAAAAAATAATTGAGCTACACAATCATTAAAGGAAATGGTTTTATCTCCTGAAACAATGGTATCCACAAACTTGGGAAAACTGACAGTTGTAAATGCAACTTCTATGAAGGAGAAGTTCCTCAGGAAGAAATACATGAGGATCTGGAGGTGGGAATCCAGCAGGGTAAGGGTGATAATGGTCAGGTTCTCAGTGATACCGAGCAGGAAGGTGATAAAGAGAAACACAAAGATGAGAGGCTGGAGCCTTGGGTCATCATAAAACCCCAAAAGAATAAACTCTGTTATTTCTGAATGGTTTCTTATTCTACAGTTGTAGATATTTTTCTCTTGCAGAATCTAAAGGTGAAAGAAAAGACTTGTAGTGTGATAAACTTACAAGAGTGGAGCATGCATTATGCTCTAATTGTATACCATGCCCACATTCCAAGGAAATGAAAACATTATGTGATAATGCAATGATCCTTTAATTTCTATTCTTACAGAGTAAAACTGTGTACTGAAGGCACATTGAAGAGTAGTTTAGTTTCAAAACTCCAAAGCCATGTTCCCTCACCCCAGTTAGAAAATATGTTTAAAAGAAAAATACCAAATTCTGACCAGAATATAGAGTTAAAGCACCTCTTAAACATTATTATAGTGCAAGTTTGTAGAGCCACAATGAAGAAAAGTATGGAGGTTCACAGGAAAACTAAAAATAGAACTACCATATGATACAGTTATCCTACTCCTTTGTGTATGTCCAGAGGAAATATAATCAGCATAGAAAAGAAATATCTGTATACCCACATTTGTTGTAGCACTACTAACCATATGCATAATATTAAATCAGCTTATGTGTCTATTGAAAGATGAATGGATAAAGAAAATGAGGTATATACACAAATTGCATTATTATTCATGAAAAAAATTTTGCAATTTGCTAAAATGGATGGAACTGAAGGACTTAAATTCAATGATAAAGCCAGATACAAAAAGGTAAGTTTTACTTGTTTTCTCTTGTATGTGGAGACTAAAAATTATCCTGAAAGTAGAATAGTGATTAACAGATATTAGGAATGATTGGTGGGAGAAAAATAGCTAAATATTATTAATGCATGCTGTGGAAATGTCACACTAATTTCTACTAATTTGTACAAAAATGTGGATGATGAAAAATTTTTTAAAAACTATATTGTTATTCTCCACCTAACGTGATAGGCAAAAAGTGTGTCAGAATGTATTTTGCTCTCCAAATACTACCTTTTACCTTTAAAAGTTCTTCTCAGATAGCGTCACCTTCATGTCATTGCTTCAGTCTCTACACATTAATCCTTTGTGTAAAAGTTTTAGTATACTGGGAATTATCCAAAACAGGAAAATTACATTATTTTAAAAAAGATATCATTTTTGCCTTAGAGACCTGTCAAGTTTTACAAACTGACACAGCTTTTTGAGCTCCTATTTCTCAAACATAAGAAGTCAGATATCCTGAAGCCATTACCATGAGCATCTAACAGATCAAAAATAGAAGGGAACAAGATAGAAAAAACAATGTGAACTGCAGGGTTTAGGCATGATACTTGCTGCTTTTGAAGGTCTTTCAAAGTTTTGTGATAATAATCTCTCAGGTTTACGTCTCAGCCTTATTCATTTTTTCTTTTCTTGCATTTGCTCTAATATTATCATTATTGCTATTTGATAAAGTTCTTCAGTTAAATGATAAAAAGAGTTCAAGAAAAATGTTTAGAACTGTTATTTAAATTGGAATAATACATTTTAATAATATTTTGTTTACAAATAAACAAAGTTTAAATGACTTTCCCACAGCTCATGTTCATATGAAAGATTGAGGCTATCTAGTTTTAAATCCATTTCATCTCCTGAGTGTGAAATCATTTAACTTCTGTGCTCAGGTATTTTATCTACATAGTTTCATCCATTGAGTGGTCAATGTTATATGATAGTTGAATTCATAAAACAAATTAATTCATGTGAAGCATTTAGGAAAATGATTACCATTTAATGAAAGCTATATAGTCTTGTTTTACAGGAAAAATGTCCCTAACCACTGAGCTAAGTCTCTGGGATTAGGATGATGTCTTATGTTAAAAGTAATTTTTTGACTAAATAGTAATTAATTACATAAAATCAAAATAGAATAGGAATACCTGATTGTATATTATGTGTCAGATTTATACAATTGTATTTAGCTTTTCTTCTTCTACTTTGTCTAAATGGCACTGACCTTTCCCACTATTTTATGTGTCTCTTCTACCTCATTGTCACACACACACACACACACACACATGTCCTGTCTACTACCATCATTAACTAGTATTTCATCTCTGCATTTGAAGCATGTTAAATATCCACAGCACTTCAAACTTATTACCTTGGTCATATCATTTCTCTGCTCCTCCCTAGTAATAACCTTAACTTTTATGATAATATAGACATCAGTAATAATATAAAATGTATGGCTATTACTAGTTTTGTGAGTAGGGCACTGTAATAATATCTCTAACCACTCTTTCTTTAGTCACATTACACTATGTAAACTACTCACTTTACAAATGCATAGGAATGTCATACTTTTCCCAACTCACCACATTTAGACTGTACTGAAATCTCTGTGAACCTCTCTATTACACTGTGCATTCTTGAAATTTAGGGTTGGGTTTTCAAGCTGTTTCAACATATTTCAGTTCATAGCATAACATGTTAGACTTAAATGAAACATTTTTAAAATTAATTTTTGCTTAATTGGTTGTTGAACTGCACCTGTCATCAGTCATTTGTTTTCTAGTTTGTAATATATAGAATACATCCTATAGATAGAGAAAGAGAAAGAGAGAGAGAGAAAAAGAGAGAAAGAGAGAGTTTAATATTTGATTTGAGAATGTATTTCCCCCATATCAGTTCCTTTACAAAAAGTATTTCCATGAAATTCTCTTATTGTGTAAATTTAAAACAAATGTTATGTCAATTACTGACATAAATTTAAAGAAAACTGAATAAAACATTTATTTAGTGGATCTTGCTACACTTTGAAAGAGTGAGATAAAAGAAATTGCTTTTACTTGTGGTGTGTGGATGTACATATGCATGCTGGTTTTGCTTTTAACAATGCTGAAGTAAAGCAGTAATTGGAAAGCATAGGTTTATTTTCAGGCTTTCCTCAATTATCTCTTCTTCAGTTAAATTCTCATGAAGATCATCAGAGCTCTTTTACAAAGCATATCTGCTGAAAACTGCTTTATTGGTATGATCATAATTTTTTGTTCTACCTTATGAAGTTAAAGAGCTTTTTTGACCTTAAAGAAATACATTAGAGAAAAAGATACTTATTCCCAGCAATGTGTAGGAAGTGTGGTTCAGCTTCCTGTTTACGCCCATGAACACTTCTGGCACTGCACAAGCATTTTGGACGCTGGCTCATGACACAAGTGTTCCTTTGAGAATGTCTCTAGCACAGTGAAGAAAAGATTCAGGAGAATCCACTGAGCAGTTACCAGACTTATTTTATTACAGTTTCTTTTTACTGTATTTTATAATTATCATTTGTGATTCTGCTGAGAGAGAAATGAATAGTTTATCTTACTGATTTTAATATTTATGCTTATCCTCAGCATTTACACAAGTGTACATAGACAAAAGCAAGGGAAGAGCATGCTTATCAAATAATACTTGTAATAATTTTATAAATAGCAACATATGTGTTTGTAAAAGTATTTACAGTCTCAGATGTTCATAACTTTTATTCATTAGTTAGCCACTTATTTAATTAAGAAAGAAGAAATTAATAAGAAAATTGACTCAAAACCTGATCCATTTCTTATTTGTGACCAATACATTCAATTTAGTATCACAGAAAGCACATGTGCTTTATCACTAGAAAATCATAGTTTTAAAATGCAAATAAGTCACATAAAGTATTTGTGACTTTGAATGGATTTCTTATATTTTAGCTTCAGTTTCTCTGTTTAAAGTACAGTTTAAATTTTGAGAGCATTCATGAGAGTCAAATAAAATTAGAAATTTAAAATCCTCCCTAAATCATGTGGCATTTAGTCTCTACCATAGCTATATTATTTATTTTTTCTTTTAGTTGGAATTATTTTTTAGCTTGGAGTAGGACACGCATACTTTTTGTGATGTACAGCATTATGTCTTCCTTTGTGAAACACCTGCTGCACTATATCTTACTTAGCCTTTAAAACACATGTGAGAAAATTTTATCCTTATTCCCCAAAGAAGCACTGAATTGCTCAGAGATCATGTAGCTTCCTTTCCTTTCTAGGAATAGCAAATGTCAGTTCTCTTAAATTACCATTTTCTATTAAAGGTAGAACTTCATAAGCTGCAAAGCACAGACAAAAAGAGTGCATGGCTCCTTTTCATCATCAGAAAATAAATAAATTGATAGAATGAAAAAAGCTAGTATTTATTTCATGCATTTTCATATATCATGTATGAAAATATTACCCCAATATAGACTGTATAGGAGAATCATAAGGTAAACTGTCAAGTGTTGAAACAATGCCAAAATTTAAGAGTTCTTTACTATTTGGTATATGGCTGACTTATTTCTGCTTTTCATATAGTTGCACAAATGATCAGAATGTCTGGGATTATAAAAGTACATGTAAATATCATCACCATACATTTTCTTCATCAACTGATATAATTTGTTATTTTTACTTAAAAAGTTTTTGTCTTAATTGTTCCATTTCATACAGAGTGGATATACTTCTTTCGCTGCAGAGATGAGGAAAGAGACAATTATAAATAATGCCATGAATTATTTTAAAATTGTTTGGCATCATTTCTCACCACATTTTATACAGTGTGAACATCTTAATATTTTATCAATTCTCTCCACCAGAAACTCAAGGGATGAATACAGTGGATCAAAGTTTCCAAAAAAATACAAAACAAACATACCACAAAGGAATAAAATACATTACACATAGTGGTATGGAACTGGAAAAGAAGCGTGGGGGACAGTGTCCACAAAAAAGTAATAACAAATGGCAACACTTTTTTATTGGGAATTGTTTTGAGACAGTGATGCCAGCCAAATACAGAACTATAACTCCTAATATAGATCTATCTCAAACATTGCATCACAGTTTTCAAATGGAAGATCTATTAAATTGTACTAAGCATATTCATTATATGCTTTATTTTTAATCTACTTCCATGAAGAACTTTAATACTCTAACACTGTTCACATTGTACAATTTTTAACTAAAAAAAGCTTAACAGTAACATTTGATGAGTTTCTTGATTGTGGGGATTCATGATATAATTTACATGCTAAATACCGTGTCAGGAGGTTCTTTTTTCCTTGACAAAAGCTAATGTGACTGAAAGCATCTGATAAAATATTGCAGATTATTGATGAAAATTATCAATTTTGAAAATACATGAAACATTTTTTGGTTTTTTTTCTAAATTTAGTATACCACAGTAACTACTTTTACTTAATAGCCTTAATTACAGTAAAATATTTTTGTTTTCTATTTTTCCTTAATGTTTTTCTATTTTTCTAAGAAATATCTTTACTCATATATATCAAGCATATAACTATTCATTTTAGAATCTATCTGTGAAATTAAAGAAGATATATCACAGAATACATCTAATCGAAATGTGGAACATAATGAGCACTCCACTTAAAAAACTATTTTTACTTAGAGTATTTTGTCAGATATCCAGGTTATGTGACAGTATTAGAGGCTACCATAACATTTATATATATACAGATAAAAAGAGAACATATAACACATGTTATAACATATGTTCTCAGTATATGATTAATAATATGTAATATTATGAATTGGAAAGTATTTGTAAAGTAGAACATATAGCTCAGTGGCACAGTGCCTCCCTAGGAAGCATGAGGCCATCAGTTTGATTCCCAGTATCTTACTTAAAAAGTACTTCTAAGTAGAGAGACCTGTTTTAATCAAATAACATATTAATGAAGAATTAGAAAGTGAAACATATAGATATCTTGTAAGAAATATGTGCTATAGGTATCTACTATGTCTCCTAAAATATTAAAGGCAAGTAGTTATAACAGACAATACATAATGTAAATCAACTTGTTAAATGGGGTTTACCTCTATAAGCCATTACATTAAAATATTTTTATTATTAATATTAATCAAAAGTGTTGGTGATGTTGTACTGATTTTCTATTCATAATTAAAAATGAATGATTACAAGAAAACTACCCACTCTTCTAAAAGACAAACATCGCTGTCCCTTTCAGATTAAGAATGTTGAAATCAATGATCTTAGCATGTCAGGTAAATGTGAGATGGCTAGAAGAAGAAAGTAAAAAGTTTAATTCCTTCATTCCACTATTGATCTTTCTGGTTACATTCGTTCTTTTTAATAATGAATTCCATTTATTTTTATAAGACAGTGCTTTATGAAGAAAGCTTCTGAAGGTCTTTTTTCTTCCTGATTCCTTAAAGTGTAAAGAGAGGGTTCAAAATGTGAGAAATTGAAGTACTGAGAACAGCTACTCCTTGGGTCAATGATACTCTTTCATTAGCTGAAGGTTAGACATAAATAAATGAGCAACATCTATATGAGATGGAGATGACAATCACGTGAGACAAATAGGTACAGAAAGCCTTTTTCTTCAACAGAAGGGATTCTCAGAATGGTGCAAATGATACATATATAGGAAATAATTGTAACTGCCAGTGTGAAAAGCAGAGTAACAAAGGCAAAGTAAAAGCCAACCATCTCCAAAAGCCCTGTATCTGAACAAAAGACTTGTAAGATGGAGAAGTAGTCACATGAGAATGATCAATAATATTTGAAGCACAGAAATCCAACTGGAGGATATGGGTGAGTGGTGAGAAAATGGTCAGAAATCCTGCCAGGCAAGAACTAAAGATGAAGCAATACATGCAATTCATGAAAATATGGAAAAAACATATAATAATCTGTGAGATGCAATGAAAGTGGTCTTAAGAAGGAAATATATAGCAATAAATTGTCATATCAAGAAAACAGAATGAGGAAAAATAAACAACCTAATGCTTCATCTCAAGCTTCTAGAAAAAGAAGAGCAAGTTAAACCCAAAGCTTATAGAAGAGAGAAAATTGTACACATTAGAGAAGATATCAATGCAATTGAAATGAAAAAAGCAATACTAAGAATTAATGAATCAGAAGGCTGTTTTTTGGAGAGAATAAGCAAAACTGATAAACTTCTAGCTAATTTTGTCAAGAAAAAGAAAGAAAAAACTCAAATCCATGCAATACAGACTGAAAAAAGGGAAATTACTACAGAGTCAATGGAAATTCAAAAGATCAGGTATACCTACTTTGAAAATCTCTATTCACATAGAGTGGAAAACACAGAAGAAATGGACAAATTTCTAGAAATATATGCAGTATCAAAGCTCAACCAAGAAGATATAACAATTTTGAAGAAATCAACATTAGCTTTTGTAACTGAAAATGTAATTAAAAACTTACCAACAAAAAAGCCCAGGTCCTGAAGGATTCACAGCTGAATTCAACAAGAAATTTAGAGAAGATTTGATGTCAATACTCCTTAAACTCTTCAATGAAATTGAAAAGGAAGCAATCCTCCCTAAATCATTCCTGGAGGCAAGTATTACCCTGATACCAAAACCAGAGAAAGACCCAACAAAAAAGAAGAAAGATAAGTCAGTCTCACTAATTAACATTGATGCAATGTTTCTCAATAAAATATGGAAAATAGAATGCAATAAATCAACAAAAAGATTATATATCATGACCAAGTGGGATTCATTTCAGAAATGCTGGTATAGTTTAACATATGCAAATCAGTAAATGTAATACACCACATCAACAGAGCCAAAAACAAAAATCCCATGGTCATCACAATAGATGCAGAAAAAACTTTCAATAAAGTCCAATACTTGGTCATGATAAAAACTCTTCAGAAACTCAGAAAAGACGGTGGCTACCTCAATCTCATAAAGGCTATGTAAGAGAAACCAACTGCCAAAATTATACTAAATGGAAAAAAAAAACCTGAATGCTTTCACTCTAAAATCTGGAACAAGACAAGTTGTTCACTATCACCACTCCTGTTCAATACAGTTCTGGAAATATTAGCCAGGGCAATGTGACAAGAGAGAGAAATAAAAGGAATAAAGATAGGAAAGGAAGAAATTAAACTATCACTATTTGCAGATGGCATGATACTTTATAGAGAAGACCCAAAAAACTCCACCAAAAGACTACCAGAAGTAATAAACAAATTGATTAGTGTAGCTGGATACAAACTCAGTGCTCAAAAATTAATAGCATTCCTATATACAAACAAAAAAATCAGTGAGACAAATTATGGAAATATCACATTTCACAATAAAATCTAAAATTGAAATATATAAGAATCAACCTATCCAAGATTGTAAAAGATCTATATGCTGAGATTTATACTACACTAAAAAAGGAGATTGAAGAGGATATTATGAAATGGAAGGATATTCCTTCCTCTTGGCTAGGAAGAACAAATATTGTAAAAATGGCCATACTCCCAAAACTGGTATACAGATTTAATGCAATCCCAAATAAAATACCATTATAATACCTCACAGATATAGAGGAAACACTCCTAAAATTCTTTTGTAAACAGAAGAATCCTAGAATAGCAAAGGCATTTCTGGGCAACAAAGGCAAGGCAGGAGGCATTTCAATTCCTGACTTGAAACTGTACTACAAAACAACAGTGATAAAATCAGCATGGTACTGGCAAAGAAATAAGACCTACATATCAATGGAACAGGTTAGAAGATGCAAACACAACTACACAGACACTCAGCCACCTGATACTTGACAAAAGGGCTAAAAATGTTCACTTGAAGAAGGATAGCCTTTTTAATAAACAGTGTTGAAAAAACTGGCTCTCTGCATGCCGAAGACTGAAACTAGACCCATCATCATGTACTAAACTAAAATCAAAATGGATCAAATATCTAAATATTAAATCAGATTTTCTTATTCATTGTGGTGCTATAGTACAGAGGCTTGCAGATGGCCACATATCGATCATAGGACATAGCCTTTAAAAGAAAAATTTCACACATACCCAAGGAGATGAAGAAAAATAATCGAGCTAAACAGTTGTTACAGGAAATGGTCTTGATGTTAGTAATTATAGAATACAAAAATCTTGAGATGGAAACACTGGTAAATGATATTTCCAACATGGAGAAATTTCAGCATTTTAACTGTGAATCCAACAAGGTGCAAATGATGGTTAAGTTTCCAGTGATACTTAATTTGTTCATTATAAAAAAAATATAAAAATTACAGTCTGAAGTTTTGGGTTTTCTCATATACCCAAGGCACAGACTCAGTAATCCTTGTGTGTTTCTCAAGTTAATTGTTCCTGTCAGTAGTATCTATTGCTGAAAACTGAAGCAAAGTAAGTAGTATTTAATGTAAAAGATTTGAAATTTTATATAGAAAATATCTCCAGTGAAATGAAGGTATGGGCCCTTACAGCTTTAAGAATTTTGCAATTTTCTATTTCTTTATATGGAAGAAGAAAATCTTACATTCACAAACCATTTTTAAAGTTCCGATATATCTCTTTCTATAATAAAACTTTATGAGCAATGTACCTTTGAATCAAGGCTTTCTACAAAATATTGGGACTTTTTCTTCAAATTTCAAATTTATATATTATAGAAATGAAATATAGTTTTTCTTTTACTTTGATGCCATTTAAAAACTTACAAAATTTGTTAGTGAAAATTCATGATAAAACTACAATAATAGCTTAATACTAGTGATGATAATTTTTATTCTTATCATTTATTCTTCTAAGCATGATCATGGAAATAAATGTAGTTGAAACAGTGAAACGCAATAAATAAAAATTTCTTGGTTGTACAAGAAAATTAATTTTATTGATAAGAAAATAGGCCAGAGAAATTAATTAAATCTCACAATGTAATAATGTAGTACTGCAACATACTGGTGTACTTTTATGTTCATTGTTTAACAATTATTTTTACTATACTTGGTTTGTTATTTTGTCCTTTAATCCTTCTTAGGTGAAGAAGAAAGTCACAGTGAATATTTTGTTGCCAAATATACAATTAA
>PVLA01018174.1:0-15231 GCA_004027455.1 Hydrochoerus hydrochaeris | reverse complement strand
GCACAAAACTAAAGTCTAAATGGATCAAAGACCTCAATGTTAAAGCAGAAACACTAAATCTACTGGAAGACAAGGTAGGTAGAAGTCTTGGAGACATAGGGGTAGTCAGAGCATTCATGAACAAAACGCAAACTGCACATGAAACATTTCAAAGAATCAACAAATGGGATCTCACATTATTGAAAAGTTTCTGCACTTCAAAGGAAATCAGCAACAGAGTGAAAAGAAAACCAACAGAGTGGGAAACAATTTTAACCAGCCACCCCTCAGACAAAGGACTTGTGTCCAGAATATACAAAGAATTGAAAAACATCAAGCCCTCCAAATTCAAAGACCCTCTCCAAAAATGGGCATCTGCGATGAACATACAGTTCTCAGAGAAAGATATACAAATGGCAAATAAATACATGAAGAAATGTTCACCATCACTGGTCATTCGAGAAATACAAATTAAAACAGCATTGAGAGTCCACCTTACTCTGGAAAGAATAGCTGCCATCAAGAAATCAACTGATAACAAACATTGGTGAGGCTGCAGGGAAAAAGGAACACCGCTCCACTGTTGGTGGGAATGTAGATTGGTGCAACCATTATGGAAATCCATATGGAGAATTCCCAGATGACTAGGATTGGAAGCCCCATTCAATCCAGCTATCCCTCTCCTGGGTATTTTCCCCAAAGAACTGAAAAGTTCATATCACAGTGATATATGTGCACCCATGTTCATAGCTGCACAACTTATGATAGCTAAATCCTGGAAACAACCAAGATGCCCATCAACTGCAGAGTGGATAAAAAAGATGTGGCATTTTTATACAATGGAATATTACTCAGCTATAAAAAAGGATGATCTTGAGGCCTTCATAGGCAAATGGAGACAACTTGAGACTATCTTCATTAGTGAAATAAATAAGAATCATATTTATAAATATCATATTGTGTCTCTAGTGTAAAAAGTAAATAAGAACTACAAGTGTAATAAAACCAAAATGTGTAATTGCTATTATAAAAAAGAGAGGAAAAGAAAGTGCTCTAAGGGATATAACTGCATGTAAGTTTGAGTGTGTAAAATAGATGACCATATTGCTGAATCTTTGTTGGATCTTTGAGCAAAACTGTTTGTAATCTGACTGTTTGAATATTTACTATATACCCCTTAACTTTGTGACTTGAACAACTACATCCAAAATGACAATACATAATTTACAAATTACTGATTTCTTAGTGGGGCTTTTTCTCATTCTCCTTTTTCTTTCTTTCTTTTAGAATTCTGTATTATTGCTACCCTTTTTTGTTTTGTTTTGTTTTTCTCCTCTTTAAATAAAATTTTAAAAATGTATAATTGCTATTGTAAAAGAAAAGAGGAAATAGGAAGTGCTATACAAGATATAGCTGCATGTATGTTTAGATGTGTGGGATTGATGATCATATTTCTAGGTTCTTGTTGGATTGTTGAACAGATCTGTTTGCATGCTCACTGCTTTAGTGTCCACTTTGTGTGCTTTAATCCTGTAACTTGAATAACTATTTCTAAAAGAACAATGTGTAATTTATCAACTAGTGATTTCTTACTATTTATCTTCTTTTCTTGAAATTCTGTAATATTTCTACCTTTTTCCTGTTTTTTTCTCTTTAAATAAAAATGAAAAAAAATAGTTAAATCCCAAATATAGAAATCAGAATAGTTATATAAAATCAGACAATATATATTTCAGAATAAGGGTACTACTAAAAGCAAATAGAAATGTTTTATATGATAAAGGACTCAACTCATCAAGATATTAATTATAATAATATCTAATTAAAACTATTTGATTGCAATTAAAAGTGACAAATATGAATATTTAAAGAGATAAATCGACAATACTAGTTGGAGATTTCAGCAATTGGCAGAATAACTGGAATACAGAAGTCTTAAATAACACTATCATAAAATATGACCTGGATCATATTTATAGAATATATCACCATACACCAAAAGAACATACATTTTTATCATGATATTCTCAACTATATATAAGTCTCAATAAATTTTAAATGAATGAAATCTTTGGCCATCATATAATTAAAACAGTAATTATTTTCAAAAGATATCTTGAAAATCTACACATATTTAGAAAGCAATGTACTATCAAATCTGCCATGCATCACAGAATTCAGGAGGAAAATTGGAAGACATTTTAAACTAAAGAAAATTAAATCATGATGAACTATTATGAATAACTATATTTCAACACATTTGGCAATTCAATTAAAATGGAGGAAAATTTTAATAATGCAAATTGCCAAAATGGATAAATGTAAAAATCTAAAAGCTGGAGTGCATATCAATTTAGGAAATTTAATCTAAAATATCAAGCAACATCCAATGTATAGTTTTACAAAACATTTAAGAAAGATGCTTAAATCCTATGACAACTGACTCAAGAAAGGGTAGATGAACAAACACATTTTAACCTTACTTTATGAAAAAGGAATGGAAAACAAAATCAGTAGAAGCACTTGAAATCAACAGATCAATATTCCATTGTACATAAAGATAGAAATCTTTCAAAATACTGGCAGATAGAAGTCAAAAATATATTGTATATCAAGACCAGATGGAGATTATTTTGGAAATGCTAGGAATACATACCTTTGAAATATTAATCAATATCTTTCGTCTCATTGACAGAATAAAAATAAAACCTTATGGTCATTTCAATAGATCAGATAAATAATCTGCTAAAACATCAACACAATTTAGTAAGATAAAAAGACTCAGTTAACTGAAAGAGAATAAAACTTTACAATCTAATAAAAATTTTCCATTAAAAATTTAGCACATATTTATTGGCAAAACATTGAACATTTTCCCTGTCAGACCAGGAATAAGGCAGGATGTCTGCTTTCTTTTCTTTTCTTTTCTTTTCTTTTCTTTTCTTTTCTTTTCTTTCCTTTTCTTTTTTCTTTTGTACCCAAAATTGAACCCATGACTTCACACTTACAGGCAGACACTGTGCCACTAAGCTATACATCCTCAGCCCAAGATGGCTACTCTTATCTCACATCTTCAGTATTGTACTAGGTATCTTAGCCAATGCAACAAAGAAAGAAATTGAAGTAATTGACATGAAGATTGGAAAGAAAAGAATAAAACTGCATTTACAGATAAGATGATAGTATATAAGGATCTTATATAGGAATATTGTTTTGGGGTTCTGCAAGAAAAGGGTAAATAAAGGGTCACACACACTAAGGGTCAGCAAAATGGCTGCTGCCCGGCCAGCCTAAGCAAGTAGCTTTTATTGAGATAAAGAACAAAGAACCTCAAATTGTGCATGCTCAGATTATATAACTTTTTTACTTCTTGACCTTACACGACCTCATGTTTTTACGTTGGGGTGGAGGCAATACTTCAAGGCCTGCACTTTTCCCATAACACTGTCAACTGGATGTGTCCGGGACAAAATGGAGTCAGTGTGGCCTCTCAACAATATCGTATATAATATTCTAAGACATCTACAATAAAATAATAAATAAATACATAAATTTGCAAAATTGAAAATACAAGACAATTTTCCAAAAGCATATGTAATGCTATACATTAGCAATGAACCATCTTAAAATTTTGGAAAACAAAACTTACCTTAGCATTAAAACAAAAGAATTAAATACTAAGGACAAAATCTATATAATGAAATGAAGACATAAATCAATATACATGAATATATCTTTGTGCATGAATTCTCATGTTATTAAAATGTCTATTCACACTCAAATGATCCATAGATTTATCACAATCCAAACACAATCCTGTAATCTTTATTATAGAAGTCAAAAACCAACCTGATTCTAAAATTTTTAGAAGTTGAAATAAACAATTTTGCAAAACTCAAGTTAAAATGGTTTATATTGTTTGATTTTTGTTACTATAAAGATTTATTGGTACAGCATGATATTGTCAAAAATGCCAGTCAATGTAAAGGAGCAGTTTTTAAATAGATCTGTGTACTATATATGAAAACAGTTGATTTCCACAAAGGCACAGAATTAATTTAAGGATCATAAACAAGACATTTCAAAAATTAATTCTAGGACAGTTGCACACATTCAAAAATAAACTACTTACAAAACTTACCTGACATCGTGCAAAAAATTAAATGTATAAGGTTCATCAACCTAAATGGAAATGATAAAATTCCAAAATTTCTGGGAGAAAATTTGAAAAAAAATCTTTACTATCTTGGGTTAACCAAAGAGTTCAGAGGCATAAAGCATAAGAGAAAAAAATCAATAAATTTATCAGTAAAAAGTATGAATTTTTGCTTTTTTGTAAGATTCTATGAGAAAGTGAAAAAGTAGACAACACAGAAGACTGAAATATTTACAGTTACCTAAGTTTCATGGAATGCTCAAATCCAGAACATACTGAAACTCTGAGTTCAGTCAAAGGAAACAATATAAAATTGACCCAGGCATTTTAACAGAAACAGATTCCTCACATAATAAGATCTGGAAATATCTAATACCACTACATATAATATGTAGCCACTAGAATGGCTAATTTTTTTAGTGTCAGTACCAATTTGTTTTGATAAGAGCAATAGACACACACACACATATATATATATATATATATATATGTTCAACATATTACATATTTTATGTTAGGTATTTTATATATCATATAATATAAATATACTATTTATATATGTAATACAAATATATATTGTATAAAATACAAGTATTTGCACTTTTTTTGGTACCAGGAGTCAAATTCAGGACCTCATGCTTGGCAGGCAGGCATGGCGCCACTGATCTAAATCCCCAGCCCAATAGTTACATGTTTTGAATCAAGTTAATGTAGCTAGATTTTAGATCTATCTTCCTAACTTGCTAAATACACCACCATAAAAATCTCATAGGTCGTTTTGTTTTTGCATCCATCTCTGTCTCTTTCCCTCTGCCTCTGTCTCTCTGTCTGTCTCTCTCTGTTTCTCTATGTATAATGCATATTACATATGTAATAAACATATAAGATTTTAGGGAGTATCATACAAATGCAAAATTTTATTATTGTGTTATTTACCTAAGATGAATGAAACTATATGTCCACCCAAATATGTACTTGTGCATGTAGCTTTATCCATAGCAGCCAAAATTTGAGAAAAAAACAGGTATTCATAATCAAGTAAAGAAAATATTTTAGTATATCTTTATGTGACATATTACTCAGCAATGCAAAGGAATAAAGAATAAGTTACAAACTCAAGCAGCAATAACGTGGACAGACCTTAAACCTACTGCATGGAAGAAACCAGAAACAGAAAGCACATGATCCCATGAACACAAAATTAAGTTTATAATTCCATTAATAAAATTATTAGAAACTGAGAATCTATTCTATGGTAACACAAAGCAGATTGGTGCCTATCTCAACAAGAAATCGAGGGGAAGCCATGAAGGAATAACAGATGACATTTTAGGGTACAGGAACTTTGTTTCAACTGTGGTGATTATTAATTGAATACAAAGAATTATCAAACCTCTTTGAGTTTTATACTTGAAATAAATATTCATTATATGCAAATTATTCTCCATTACATTTGATGCTATCATTTTTACCATGTACAGCTAACCTTCACTGGAGTTTTTGTGTTAACCAATGTAGGAAATATAAATTAATGATATTGATAAAACATAAATTAATAAAATTAATGATAAATTAATTTACACTGCTAAAATATAATTAAAATATAATTTTAAGTATATTTTAGTAGAATATATTAATTATATTTATCATTAATAAGATTAATGATAAATATAATTAATCCTGATAAAATATAAATTAAAATATAAATTAATGATGATACTGAATATATAGCTAGATATTCCAGTCAAAACCCTACTATGATCCTACCTGCTCTCAGCTAATGTGTACACACTATCTAATACACTCATCATAAATAAATCATTAGTTGGCATAACTAGCCACATTTTGCATTCACAACTCTAAGGCTTTGGAAGCTGAATTACACTAACTGATCCAAGGTCATGCAGATACAGTATTAAAGGGACAAGTAGAGACTGACAGCATGGCCCAGGGGTTGACCACTAGCAGCTCACTGTGAAGAGAGCATAGATTTGTTTCTGCTGGCCATCATTTGTGGCTGAACACAGCAAGATCTTATCCCAAAAACGCGTTTCCATTTGATTGTGTTAGCTCTTTTCTCTGTTTGCTTTGACGGACTGTATCATTTGATTCATTTCCAGTGAACCCACATTTTGGTTTGCTTCTTTTGTGATGTGTTGCATATTTGATTTTTCATACACCTCTTCCTCCCCTTTATGTTCACCACTCACCTTTGATGCTTATTTATCAGAATACTTTCCGTTCTCTGCCTGGCATGAATTGTTAAGAGAGCCCAGGGGAGAGCTGTGTAAAAAAAATGAAGCCTCCTTTTCTTCTCCATCTCTGCTCGGCCTCTCCCAGTACAGCAGGTAGAATGCTGTGGGCCATGAGCCAGGCTGCTTGCACATTCTATTTAGAGAATGGAAACAGAAGCAATGTTCAGAGACACACTCGGAGCTTTTATGCATTTAGAACATATGTGCAGGGAAAATGTCCCTCTGGCTGCATTATTTCAGAGTCTGGGTGTATGGGCAGAGTGTGAAGATACTGCAGTGAGAGCACATGAATTCATGTGTATTGGGCTAGGAGCAGCTGCAATAATGCCTTCCCATCTGCAATAAGGTCCTGCCTTAAATTGACTAATGAGTCATAAGAGACATGCTTATGCATGAGGTTTTTTTTCATTCTCCTCTTCCTTCAGTAAGAATGGATTTCACACCTGCGAGACCATCTTTCCCAAATGCATTATGTTTAAAAACCTGCATATCTACACTAAAATTCAAGGCTGTGACAGGGAATTAAGACTAGCTGTGTCCCAAAGAGGTTAAGAGACTGTGGGTACTCACTTCTCTCAGCTTCAGTTTCTCCATCTGCCACTGAAGAAAAGACTACCAGTATCACAGACCACAGACGAGGGATGAAAATTCAAGGACATAAAGTATTCAAAAATCATGTAAATGAATGGCAAAGCACTGGAATGTAAGGTAAGTATTGTTCTTGGTAAACATCTCATTGCTCAGACTGTTTTCCCTTAAAAAAATGCCCTTGATTTCATTGCATAGAAAAATCTACTGAAAACTACATCATACAATCATAGAAAAATGTGCTTGAAAAAAAAACTTAGGATCTAAATCTCATAATTTTCAAATGGAAAGTGAAACCCAAGAAAGGGAAACATTTTGCCCATAATTCTGAACTTGGTTGCTCTTACTTGCTCCAAGAGTTGACATTTATTTGGATTCTAAAGCCTTATGTGATCAATTAATGTTTACATCAAGAATTGTCTGTAAAATATTTCCCAATGCTGTGTTTTCCTGTGCCATTGTTTAGCATTTCCCATGAAGCATGTTTCTTTCTAGACAAAACATCTTAAATATGCAGAGCATAATATTGATACTCTCCAGGTTTCAGAGCATTCAAGTTCCAGCAAGAGAAAATGGATCTGCTGTGTCAGTGTTGTCAGTGGCTGTGAGGATAACTAACTCTCATACCTGCATGTTATGTTTCTTTGTTCTCTGGGAAATTCTGGAACTTCCTATGCATATTGCCAGAGACCTACACCAGCAGACTCCAGGGAGCAGTTTGTGGGAGTGCATGGGGTGTACATCCTGCATGAATACCTCCTCCTGCAATGGGACAGAGTTGAGATGGGAAGAGGAGACTGATTTTGGGGAGTCCATGCACTCTAGGCTACTATCTTCTAGCCCACATCCAAAAGCTGGAGACTGCTAAAGACAAACCTGCCCTTTAAGATTGTTATGATGGCTTATTTATCAAGGCAGGAGGATAGAACAAATTTAGGCACATCGGTTTGATTTTCAATGTTTAAATATTTAGACATACAGCACTGAAGCCTCTTTTTACACCTTTGTCATTGGCCCTACAAACATTGGGGGCAGGCTTGCTAACAACTAAACTTCAGAATTGATTGTCCAAATAAGTAGGGGTGTTTTCCAAACCATAATCCACAGAAATCCGCTCTAAGAGATATTAATAGGTACTTTCCAGGCTTGACTCAGAGATGACTTTCCCACTCCCCAACCTGTTGTCAGCAGCATACAGCTCAGCACTGGTGCCTTCAGTAAACACAGGATATTGCAAAAGGCAGTAAGATGGAGCAGGAGATCGTTCAAGCACAGGACCTGGAGACACCCAAACATTTACACTGGATACACTTGGCTACCTGGAGGACTTTGCCCACTGAGACACCGGACACTTGGAGAACTTTGGACCACTGATGTTTACTAAGACCTTCTCCCCTCTCATCTCTTGCCTTTTTTTAGACACTATAAAAGAATCCCACTCTGCTTTGTTCCTTACAGATGCCCTTTTTGCCCTCTGTCTGCCTGCACCAAGGCATGATAAATTCCATACCATGTTGGCCTTACACGAGCCTGGTGGTCTTAGGTGGTGACTGCCTGGTCTCATTCCTTACAATATTCCATTGGGGAAAAACAGATGACATGTCAATGGGTAGTAGTACACAGTGCTGCTATATATTTAGCCCTCTTTTGCTATTAACAATTATCATTTTAGTCACTGTCATAGTACCAATAGTGGTACTATTTTCCAGCCTTTATTGCATATATGTGTTACTGATTTAAAGTGTGTTTATCTGTCACTCTACTAAAACATAAATTCTTGGAAAAAGTAGACTTGGAACATTTTTACAAGCACAAAACACCTCCAATCAGTGTGTGATATTAACATGTAGTTTTGGCAGAATGAGTTGCCATTGGGTGGATTAAGCTTCAGGCCTGTGTGGAACATTGAACAGCAGATCAATAGTAGCATAAAAGCTTGAATTCTAGGGCAACATCTTGGCATCTCCAAGTTGCAGGTGTGATTTGAGTGATTTGACAACAAAAGCTTGTCTAGATCTGATCCTGCCCTATTTTCTCTCTAATTTCCCCATGTGCTCCACACAAATCCTAAGCCCCACCACCGGAAACACCTAGAGATGCCATGGCTCACTGCTACTCCACCCTTCCAAACCTTCAGACAGTCAGTTAGCTCATCCATGGTTTTTCAGTTACACTCAGGCTACTGGCTCTGTAATAACTTCAGCTTATCTGGGGACCACACTGCCTGCACCAGTCCTGAGCCTTTGAGTTCAGCTTCCAAGCTCCCTGGTGAGGATTCTCATTGCCTTGATTCCTCACTTAGGATCAGATCCTTTCAGCTCAAGGAGACAGCTTCCTGATCTATGGGCCGCTATACAGTGTGATTCTTACCCTTGAAGTCCAGTTAGCTGTGGCTCAGAGCAGAGAAGTCAAACATGAAACTACTTATGCATCAGGGCAGTAGACACAGCAGGGTCCTCTTTGGGGTGAGTTCAAAATAGCAGGTCATGACCCTACTAAAACATTTGTTTTCAAGGATCCAATAGAGCTATTTCCTTTCTACTTAGAAAAATGTTTATGAGATGAAAGGGACTTTGGATCCATTCCTATTTTACAGATGAGGTGTGATATAAAAAAGTGTAACACCTAAATATTAAAAATGAAGTTCAATAGAATGACCATTAGTCCCCCTCATAACACATATCCTTCCTGGCCACTTTCTGAAGCACTTCTGGACGACTTCTTTTGTGAGTGTCTTTAGTTGCACGGTCCTGGATGCTTCAATATCTGGAATTGATTCCAAATGTTTTCCCTTCATCCTTTTGGGGAGGAGCCAGATCCCATGGTGCCAGATACTCTGAATAATGCAGATAAGGACATATCACAATGATTTTATGGGCCTGCTTTTCCACTGGATGACACTCGCCAGCAGCATTAGGAGGTGTTCAAACCTCGTCAAGACACTCAGGAGGGAGAATTTCCAGAACTGCTTCAGAAAGGGGCAAGATCAATAGGTTAAGTGAATTTCAAGCAAGGGGGAGGATCTTAAGAGTGGCCAACAGTGAAGCATGTTTTGCCCTAATAATTTTTTAAAATTTAAACATTCACTACTTGTAAATGTTGATTATCCCTTTTATGGTCAAGATAATCTCACAAAGAAATGGGAAAGTTGAGAGCAGAATTGTAGCTTCTTGGACCTACTATCCTGAACCCACAATCCAGCTCCCTCTTATTCCTTTCAGAGTGAAAGCTAAAATGGACATAAAACTGGAAACACCTTGAAAAGCACTTCAACCTCCTGGCTCCACTTTCTTTTGTAGTGTCATGTGCCTTTGAAAAAGCCGGAGGTCAAAAGAACTGTTTGCTGCTAATTGTCTCAATAAATTGTAAAAGTGTTATTACATTGTAGTGATTAAGAACTGGTAAGAGTAGATGCAATAAGATAAGATCAAGGCCATGAAGCTTAATAGTCCTTAGCTTATTGTCACCTTTTTTTAAGAGGGAATAATTCTACCCAGAACTCTAAGGCACCCAGATCCAACAGCACGTTTATATTTCCTGCAGTAAAATTTCTGGACTGGAGCAGCTGCCAGCTAAAGTGAGGATTACACAAGTAAACTACAGAAAAGCCAGCTGACCTGCAAGCCCCAAAGATAAGTGGACCATATTTCTGTATAAAGAAATATGACCTTTCACACTCTTTGAAATACTCTGCTCTTGTTGTGTAATACCTTCTCCTGGCCCCAACTTTTTTTTTTTTTTGTATCACCTTATCCTCCTTGTTTCTTTCTTGCTTTGGAAGAGAGTTAAGACAAAACTGTTGCAAAGCAAAACTTCTGTAATCATCAGTGAAAATTAGTGAACCGAAACCTCTATTTGATGAGTGATGTACAGTATAGTGGTGTGATATATATAACACCTGCCAAATAGAACTACACTTGGTACCTTAGTGAAGTTACTCAGTGCTATCTTGCAAAGGTGACTGTTACTGTTCCAGTGATAGAGCGGAAGGCTTATTGTAGAGAAGGTCTTAAATTATTTCCTCTATATGACTTAGCTGTGGGATGGGAGGAGTCATTTAATAGCAAGAGTAGGATGCGTTTAATGATCCATTGATTGATTTTTCATGGCCCTAAAATCCCCATAAAAGCACATTTCAGTGATGGAAAGAAACCTTTTATGTTTAAACAAGTTTCCAGGAAGGACAGATCCATGATCTAGTCAGATTTTGTCAAGGGCTAGTTTTAATCCGTAATAGAAAATCTCCCTTCATTAGTGTGAAAATGGATAAATGTATCACATGTTGTCCAGAAATCCTATATCTCTTGTAACCCATGAGTCAACGTTTGCCATTCTTCTACCTTCAGGGCACTTTGCTAGCAGCACTATTGCTCTGTCACCTCACAAAGAAGCAGGGTGGGACGAAGGGCTTCTGATAATAGTAAGTCTGTGGTCCAGGTCTCCTTTCACGTTTCCAGAATTTCCAAAGGACACGTGCTGTAAGGAAGCATCCTTCCTAAATGTTACACTGTTTTATATCTAGAGATTATAGGGAGTATCAGCTGCAATATGTGATGGTTTTATAAAGCAATGAGTCCTGACAACAAAATAAAAAATAGATAAACAATCCACCTAGTATGAAAATGCATGGCTATTCAAAGTCATTCAAAACTATTACTGCCTAGAAGATAACAGGCAGACATTAGAAGTAGAAGTTGCCTGACTCCTTGGGTCTCATTGCTATTGGGTTGTGTCTACTTCTCACAGCATCAAGGTCTCGTGAGCTTCACATGCAGAATCCTCTTCAAGAGAGGCATAGGAAAGACATCGAAATGAAAGCCGTATCAGGAAAGGCCTAGTGTCCGGTGCAGGACCAAATATTAATATCCTACCTCTGACGTATAAATCAAGATAATGACTTTTCTAAAATAGGCAATGATACAGACAAGAGAAAACTGAAATTATTTTGAGCTCCTGGAAACATCGAGGGAAGCAAGGCCTCTGGGTATGGGCGACGCCGCCAAGGTCTGGATTCTCCCGTCAGATCACTTATCAGTCAGCAATATTTTTTATTTTAAGGAGGGTAAAATTAAACAGAACAGCTTTTTGCATCCTCTCTGAAGATTGCATTCCCAGAAGGTCAGAACTTTTTCTTGTTCCCCTCTGGGCAGCCAGCACCTGCAGATTTCATGGTAAAATAACAAAAGCCCTTGGGGCTTCTTCCACACACCTACCTCCTGTCACACCACGTGTCCTAGTTCACCCAAGCGTCGCTATTTGATTGCAATGTCTGTCTCTGGGAGGATCACCTCTGGGACCCCATTTTTCCCTTGAATATAACTTTCCCAATCTACCGATTTGACTTTTCTTGAATCTAAGGTACTATGCCTTATTTAGGACATTGTCTTCAAGAAAGAGCCAGTATTGCACTTTACTCTCACATTAGCAGCCTAGGACCCCTGCCAAAAGGTCTTCCATGAAAGACCTGAGGGGCAAAATGTGTGGCTTATATTGAAGTAGCCAGTAAACTTGCTGCAGCTACCTAAAGGAAGTGCAGTGTATTTCATCTTCTTCTCTAGAGTAGCATTCTAATGCTTTCTGAGAGTCAGGTCTAATGGCTTGGAGAGAATATAACAGAAAATTGTGTAAATAATGCAGATTTTTTTTCAGTGTGTCCAAATGTATAATTAAATGGATAATATTACAGCTCCCCAAACCTCCTAAGCCCTACTACCTAAATAAAGAGCTTTGGAAATTTCATTCCAATAGATGGTTACATGATACATTGCTTTTATGGCCCACTGGGCAAATGACTAGTGGTTTGAAAAGGGGCCGAATGCATATTTATAGTGAGGAGCACAGTAATGCTTAGAAGGCCGGGAAAATCGCACTAGTAAATAACATGAATTATACAAAAGCATCTCTTAATGTATCTGAACTTCTGTGATGCAGGATGTGTGTCAACAAAAATACATTTCACCTCCTCAATGTTTGCAGGTATGCTTGCTCCAAATGCTATGCAATCAGATATCCGAATTAACCAAATTTGAAGGAGAAATTCTGTTCATGAATTCTATGTGCTACAGTGGATGTATCCAGAATGCTCAGGGGATATAATTTCCATTATCAGGAAAATATAGCTGACCTTGAACCCAAGTTTATATTCCTACATCCAGCGGAAATCTCTAAAAATGAGGACAAATTAAGAGAGACTTTTGAGTACTTGAAGGTCATGATAGGGAGCGGTTAGATGGGAGGCCCCTGTGAGGAGTGAGGGGTACAAGAGACCAACGCCCCGGTGCCTGCCTTTCTCTGCCAGGCAGCTGTGAAACCTCCACAAAGTGCCTTTCTTCTCTGAACTTCAGTTTCATAATCAGTAATCAGCAAAACAATCACATGTCTCCTCATATTTCCCAGATATATAGATACATATTGAGTGAACTATTACACATGGTTCATCATAGGTGATAACTCAGTGAGAAATTTATTTAAAAAAGTATGTTTTAGTCATTATTTTAATTGCTCAGCAAACATTTGGGGTGTGATAAGAGGTCAAGAGCTTTGCAAGGAAGCAGGGGTAAAGGGTAACACGGGGCAGCTCCTCCTCCCCTCTAAGAGAATGTAGTTTAGTGGGAAACAAAAGCAATTGAACAAAAACAATGTTACAATGGGGAAAGTAAGAAAGAAGGTCCCGGGACAGATGTGGCAGCGCACACGTGTAATCCCAGCACTCTGGGAGGCTGAGGGAGGAAGACTACGAGTTCAAGCCCAGCCTGGGAAACTTAACAATTTAGCAAGAACCTGTCTAGGAAATAAAATGGACTGGAGAGGTAGCTCAGTGCAAAGGCCCAAAGTGCAATCCCTAGGATCTCCTCCTGAAAGGGGAAAAATAGACAGAATGCCAGGCATTGAGATGACCTCACCAAGTCAGTCTTCCATGCAGTGGTTGAAGCTGGTGTGGGTGTTTGGTAAGGGAGGTTTGAGAGAAGATATAACAGATCAACACGAATGAGGCTCTTAACATCAGCAGGTGAAGGGAAAGTGAGACAGATTTTTCAAAATAAGACTGCACACATTGAGAACCCAAAGGAAGTGACACTGTGGACAGCTACTGGGGGAGGAAGGAGTGTCTGAGTGGTGGGAACCCTGTGACCACAGGAGGCTGCCAGGCTTGTCGAGGGCATGTTCCCAGCTCCTTGGGGCACAGAGATGGCTTCCAAATGCCCTGCTTGCTCTCTGTGGGGCTTTCTCCTAGGAATCTAAGCTCCCTTCTGTTCCCCATCTCCTTAGCCCATGAGCCAGCAGCTGCCTCTCTTCAAGGCAAGCAATACGACCTTTCATAAGTAATGACCCCTCCATACACACACACACACACACACACACACACACACGGGCTCTTAGGATGCTACTGAAGTTTCTGTTTCATGCGCACTTGATGTGTAATACAAAAAGTATCCCCTGCCTGGGAAAAAAGAGCCTCAGTTTCCATGCATTTCCTAGCTTAATCCTAGATTCTTTTCAGACTGAGCATACTACCCTTAGTGGCTCTGGAAATCAGTGTAGTGGAGGTTGATCAGCATTACCTTAGATGGTTTTGTAGTCAGGGCTTCCAAGGGAAAAGATATAATACCGGACATATAATTTATAGGATTATTTTATAATATGCACCCCAAGAGTCAAATGCAAAAGAGGGTGAGAGATCTGTCCACACACTAGAGACCCAAAGAATCCAAATCAGGGCCTCAATCCCACAGCAAAATCTTTCATGAGTTCAACTGAAGACCTAGAGCCCATGACAATGTCCTCCATGAGTTCAACTAGAGGCCTAGAGCCCACGACAATATCTCATGCAAGTCTGTATCACAGGTCTGCTCTGAGAAGTCCCAAAGGTCAGTGGTGAGAGCTAGAAAGTGCATCAGGGAGGAAGAAGGATCTGTGCCAGCAGGCTGAGGGATCTGCACTGGAACCAGGAAGCAGTTCCCTAAGTAAGGACCACAGCTCCCCTGAAGAGAACCGCAGTCGTCTCAGCAATAGCAAGGTCCCAATTTCCTCCAGTGATGAGAACAGCTGAGTTCATATCAGGGAACCAGCTTGACAAACTTCTCCAGGAAAATCAACTGCACACTGTCTTTCCCTCCAATTCTCTTTTTATGCTGTTGGCAACAATCCTCAGTTGGGCCTTCCTCAGCCAGCACCATGCTGATTCAGTTCAGCGGGGAGTTACAGGCTGCCCACCAGTCGTCAATGCACCACTGATGGGATGGGATGGGATGG
>PVLA01018173.1:0-15217 GCA_004027455.1 Hydrochoerus hydrochaeris | reverse complement strand
CACCTGTGTGAGTGGGAGGCCTCAGAGGAAGACCCTGAGGCGGGCACAGGGGAGGCTCTGAGCTTCAACGCCCTCGCCCGAGGGCGGGCTGACATGCTGCCCCGCTGGGCGTGCGCTGACCTCACACGCGCACACACGCACGCACACGGGTCATTACTCCGAGGCGTCAGTGCCTCACAGGCGTCGTGCTCCGGTTCCCCACGCCCCAGCTCTGCTGGCAGCGCCAGGGGACCCAGCGCCCTCCCAGGTGTGTGGAGCTGCTCGGGGTCCGGCACAGAGAGAACCCGTGAGAGGAGGTGCTGGGAGCCGGGATACGGTTAATGCTGCTTGTCTTTCCTTGTCTGGTGAGAGGTGACTTGTTACCCTGGAGTGTCAGCTGCTACCTCCGGGTGGGGAAGGGGGAGGTTTCTGGTCACTTCCACAGTCCTCAGCCGTACACGCGGGTTTCTAAGTCGCTCTCCAAGGGTGCGATGCGTCAGTTTCCAAGGCTGACTGCTCCCCAACACGGCCCTCGCCCCGAAAGCCTGGACGCTGCAGGGACACGAGGGGCCACGGAGGACAGGGTCTTGCCACTTGCTTGTGCCTGGTGAGTGGCTGAGGTTCAACAGCAGCTTGGGAACCGGGCTGAGGGTGGGTAGAAGCGGCCAGAAGGACACCGGCTTCGTGAGAGAGCCATGAGGAGCCAGTGACAAGCACTCGGGGCGGGCGGTCCCTCTGCCTCTGCGCCCGTGGTGTGTGGCAGTTTGGCTCCTTATCCGTCGAGTAACTGCCCTCATCCGTTCAGAAAGGACGGCTTTCCTCAGGAGCCCAAGGCCTGCCGCCCAGATGAGGGGCAAAGGAACCTTCTACGTCGTTGGTGGGATATAAACTAATACAACCGCTGTGGAAATCGGTATAGCGACTCCTCCAAAACAAACATGGGAGATTCCATGTCGCCCAGCTTTGCCTCCTCTGGGTATCTTCCCCAAAGAGCGCGACACCGCGTGACAGAGGTACGGGCGCGCCCATCTCTACATCAGCACAGCGGCCGAGTCTGCGGGTCCTATGTGGCCATCAGCAGAGGAATGGGTAGGGGAAGGTGGCGGGTACGCACCCCGAGGACTCCCGGCATTGCAGGACAATAAATATGCCCTGGAACCATAGTATCAAGTGAAATAGATCAGACACAGAAAGTTAAGCATCAGGGTTTATGCATTATGCTCTCCCTGACCTGAGAAAGCCAAGTATAAACAATGTAAAGAGAAAAAGAAAAGAGAATTAGAAATGGGAAATAGACTGTGGTGCTGGAAGGGGCTCAAGGGACAGGGGGGAGGTGAAGGGAGACAGGAGGGAGAGGAGAGGAGTGGAGTGGAGAGGGGAGGAGGGGAGAGGAGGGAGGTAAAGCGGACCCAGGCGTGGCGCCTGTGTGCACCAGTCCCCTGCAGCGAGTGGCTCACTGTGTGTCCCAAGCACGCACTGGAACAGCACAGCTGTTCTCCAGGCTGTTGGGAGCAACAGTGAGAGGGCAGATACCATGTGAATCACAGTCACTTTGCATTGGAAACACAGTGTTTCTGTCTTTATTCATAAAAAGCAGCGATCTCTAACCCAAGTAATATTTCACTTTGAAAACAATCCACATAAAAATACTTGAGTTGAAAATTAATAGTTAATTCTGGTAGCTCAAACATTGTGTTAAACAAACAGACAGTAGACTCACCCATAACTACTCGATAAATCTTAACCACAATTACTGTGATCAAAGCACTGAAATTCTTAAATTCCCTTTAAAGAGTAAATTAAGAGCAGTTTCTTTTGAAAAAAAGTAATTTCATTTGTTCTTCTTTACCACAGAGATGTTGGTGAAAGATGAATAGTGATCAATTCTCCGTGAGCGCTTCTTTTGAGGTAATTATTGTATTTCTAAGTTTCAAAACACATGATATTTTGAAGATTTGAGGTGGAAGAGCAGAAATGATTCATTCACTCTATTTCTGGAAGCTACGAATGACGATCAAACAGAAGAAAAATGGACCTTATGCCCATATACTTTAAAAGCATAGAAAATAGGCACAACTCCAAGTAAAAATTACGAGTGCCTGTCAAATATGTTGAAGATATTTTCTCTTGGCAGGTGCTTTTTAACAGACCAGGGGTTTGGGCTGGAGCATCCCCAAACCTCCACCCCTTCACTGGATGATCAGGCCAGGGCTCCATCTTAACCCTGAACTTCAAAGCAGGGCTGAGAGGCACCGAGCAGAGACCTTGGGGAAACAAAGTGCTGAGCAGACACGGGAAGCAATGCAGTGACAACGCCTGACAGCCCCTCGCGCTGGGGACCAGGCGCGGGAGCTTAGCTGCCCACCATCCCGTGCCCTGTGGTAGGTAGTGGACTGCTGCTCATCCACAGAGGGAAATGCACCGAGGACGGAGGTCACACACAGCACAGCAGGGGAGCTCTAACCTGACACAGTGGGTTTAATCCAGATGTCAGATACGACACAGCTGCTCTCTGAGTCACTTTCTACTCGACCTCTGAAAACGCCGCCTTGCTGATGAGGACTACATGGAAGACTACCCCCCGGGGAAGAGAACTTTATCCTGACCCATGAGGATACAAGAAGACACCCACAGAAACTCCTCTGTGTGATGTAAAAGGGACAGTGCCTCATCCCAGAAAAAATGACTGCCAAAGCTTTGTGCTTCTCTGCTACAATAAATGTAAATGAAGTCCGGTGGTCAGTGAGCTGCTGGACCTCTTGTACTACCTACCAGACAGCAGTGTGGGTGGGACACCAGCCAACCATGTGCTCCAGAGACCCTCCGTCCAGCAGGCCCCATGGGCTCCTTGGGCCCCATTCACCACTTGGGTCACCTGTCTCAGCAGCTCGTTTCTTTGTCAAATAGTACCACCCCCATGGGGCAGAGGCTCCTTATTAGGAGTTCAGTCTAAGATGTCCACAAATCCTCAAGTGTTCGGAGGTGGAGCTTTCGGAAGGTGGTGGATCAACCATGGATGAATTCAGGTATGAAGGGTTATTAGAAGGTAAGTCCCAGTTAGAGACATTAGTCCCTGGAGTACATTTTTGAGGGGCATATCATAAGCCCTGCTGTAAATCCGAATGATGAGTTCAGTCATCCAAGTATTGCAGTCCTCTTTCTAGTTTTCCTCACAATTCAAAAAGTCAATTTGTAATCCCACTGAGACGTCATTAGAATCCCAGCAAATTAATTCCAATCTACCACTACCAATGCCACCCACAGCGAGAGTAAAAACACCAGGACATGTTCCAAGGTAAGGGCAGCCAAGGGGCCCTAAGTCCAATCCTCCTGAGGACATGTTAGACAAAGGCCCTGGTCCTAGGCCTCTCCCAGCATCTATGGTCTTGTGAAGAAGGGGGTGCCCCAGGGATGGGTGACAGGGAGGATGGGGGAGCTATGTGGGTACCTTGAGCTGGCTGGCCAGGTGCAAGATTGGCATCTCTGGCTTGGATCGGGCTTAGGGCCCCTTGGCGTTCCTTAACCTTGAACATGGCTTGGTGTCTTCACTCTCACCATGGGTTGCATTGGAGGTGGGAGATTGGAATGAGCTCACCAGGACTCCAATAACGTTTCAGTGGGATGACAACAAACTTTCTGGATTGTGGGACAGACTGGAGAAGGGATTATAGTATTTGGACTCCACACCCTGGTCCCATCTTCAGTGACTGTCTGGACCCTGACTGGCTGACGCTTTCCCTGGGATTGGTGTGGCCACCCGGGGGTGCCTCTCTGACGCTGCCATCTCCCAGGCCATGGTCCTCTCCTCCAGTTTCCTCAACATGTTGCTTCTGATTACAGCCTCAATTCGGGCCAAGGGGGCATCAGTGGACCAGGGTGCACAACAGACCCACACATGCCCTCAGAGCGCCTGAGCTGCAGGGGTAAACTAAATGCTTTAACACACACTTGAAGACAAGCAGGAGGCTTCTGCCCCTTTCAAACCTTTACTAAAACTCAGAGACCTTTTAAGAGGCTGTTAATTAGCACAGAGTGAGAAGCTATGGAAACTCATTTTAAACTCTGAAAAATTCAAAATTGTGCTATGCAATTCTTAAACACATATTTTACAACTTAGAATATATAAAAATCCTTTGCTGTGAAAATATTGTACCCCTCTGACAATACTTTTAAGTGAAAATGCCTACAAAAATTTATAAAATATTTAAAAATGAAACAGTTGTGGTTACTAAACAAGACACACTGATAACCACCAAAAGAAACACAGAAACTCAACTCCTAGAAAGGAACAGAGGAGGAGAAAAGACACGAATGATCTTGGAGTTCTAGAAAAACTATCCCTGAGCGTTTCCTCCTCTCCCTAAACAAGCAAGTGGTGCCGTCAGGCGCCACCTCCAGGTCTGCAGGTGCTCAGGACTCTAACTGCTGGACCGCAGGAGCACGCCTGACCATCATGCCAGCCTCAGGCCTGGTCCACGGCATGCAGAGCACCTGCAGAGGCCACCCCCTCAAGGGCCACACATTGACATCACGGACAAGCACAGCACTTTCCCTCAAAGCAGAGACTAAATTACTCGACGAGGCTAAAAAGCCCAAGGGTTTTAAGAGGCCCCAGGATCCAAGGGCACCTTAAAACTTTGTTGTCCTGGTGGCTTCACTGCTATATGTTCTCCCTGGGGTACTTCACGTTATGAGCTCTGTTTCTCAGGACACAAAACACACATGCTAAGATTGGCTGAGTGTCCTCAAAAGGCCCCTGTGTGAAGCCTGGTCCCCAGTGTGGGGCTGGTGGGAGGTGGAGGGACCTTTAAGAGGCAGGGCCTGGTGGGAGGAAGTTAGGTCATGGGGGTGGGACTTACCCTTGAAGGGACTGTGGGAGTTTGGCTTCCTTCTCTTCCTGTTTTGTCCTGGTCACCAGCTGAACAGCTCTGGTTCAGTCTACTCTCCCTACCATGATTCAAAGCCTCGTTGTAGACCCCGAAGCAGGCTGGGAGCCCAATGCATCTTCTTTTTTATGAGCTTCGCGAGGCCACCAGGTCAACAGCTCTAACTCACTAGTGTAGTGAGCGCTGGGCTTGCCTTGGGCCAGGTGGAAATGATTCACATGAAAAGTCTCAACAGAATCTTCTGTCTTCTCATGCGACCCGGATGGCCCAGGGGACACCATTGCCTGTTCAGTAACTGCTGAGGTTTCGCCTGCCGAGTATGCCTGACCTTTCTGCTGATGGCGATGGTGATCTTAGCCCTGGTCCTGGGTCTTCTGCTGGCTCTCATTGAGGACAGAGGTATACAGAAGAAGTTCCTGGATGGGGGGCCTGAAGGCCAGAAGGAAAAAGAGGAAGCAATTTCTCCAAAAACCGAGAACACTGGGTTCTCACAGCTGGCTCACAACCGGGAGAGTTAAGGACTTCCACAGGCACTATAGGCTTCTGGGGGGCCAGGCTAAGTCCTCTAGAACCCACAAAGAGCGCACCTGAGTGCACTAGCACCATAGAATCCCTCAAACAACCTCAGCGACCCATGTCACTGATGACTAGTTATTGTCTGCATTACGGTTCTGGTCCCTCTCCCCACTGGGCTTTGGGTGCCAGAGGTCTAAATAAGGGCAAAAACTCCTCCACCCTATAAGGAGGAGACCTGTCTTGGGTCGGGCTGAATTGTGCTGCCAGTTTAAAGAGTTTAACTTTCTCCCTCTAGAGTACCACATAGAGGCTCGGACACCTGGCCTCTTTGGGGCCGTGGGCGCTTCTCACTGGCTACTCCCACCCTAAGGAGCAGAGCTGACTAATAAATCTACATTCTTGCTTCTAACTCTGTGTGTCCTGCTCAATTCTTTGTTCAGGATGCCAAGAAACTGGGACACTCACTTAGCAATATACCTGTAATTACCTGGCCCGTGACATAAGTCCTGAGGCGTGTGATAAAATAGCTCAGGATTCTCTCTGAAGTCCAAACAAATCCAAGAGTAGAACTGAAAATGCTGGCTTCAGACCAAAATCCTGTGTGATCTTCCAGCTTCAATCACAGGCATTCTCAGGGCAGGCCTTAGCTGGGAACCTTCGCAGAAGTGTTCCCTTCTCCCCATCTTGGTGCATGGGCGGCACATCTCAGGACCTGCGGGGTCTTGGCCCCCTGGCCAGTCGGGTGCTGTGGCTAACTGGATTCTAGTCCAAGTGATACATCTGAAAGCTTCTGCAGAGACTTCCACAAGCACCGGCCAGCCTTCGTTGGGAGAGGAACACTCTGGCTCTGCACTCTGGCTCAGAACTCTGGCTCTTCTACTCTACTTCCTCCAGCTGCCCTAGCCCCAGGGTCCCCAAGGCCAAAATGGCCTTTCGTTTGGGGCTTCCTTGGGAATTAGAAGAGCTCCGATGTCCTCATCTAGATGAGCCCACCTGAACTTCTATCAAGAGGCGCCTCCATGGGGAAAACAGAGTAAGGGGAGGGTCAGCGCCTCCCTGGTGTTGTCCTTTCTCATGCAATCACAGTGCAGAAGTGGGAACTCGACTGCAGCTTTCATTTTTGACTGGCTGCCTTCATCTAATCAGCCACTCTTCCTGGGCTGAGCCCTGAGAGCTGTCTGTCACTCCTACTATTCAGCATAGCTCTGGAAGACCTGGACAGGGCAAGGCAGCAAGGAACAGGAAAGCCAGGAAGCAACGAAATGGTTTGCTTAGAGTGGACATGATTGCCTACATAGAAAATTCCAGAGGAACAGCTAAAAGCTCAGTTACACAATACAGAATCAACATACAAAACCCCATTATCCCTCTGTGCTAGCAATGGAAAACTGGAAATCAGAATTAAAAGTATTACTCATTTGTGATTACAGAATGGAAACACCTAAAGTAGGTAATATGGCAGCTCTTGTCCCAATTCTGTTTGGAAGAGACTCCAGAGGTCCCCTCAGCTCCAGGGGAGGCGTTCCAATACCAACAGTGGCTGGCAGTAGATCCTATGTGTGCTATGTTTTTGTTTATATGTACAGGATGTTTAATTTCTAAATTAGGCCCAGTAAGAGATGAAAAGCAATAATAATACAACAGAACAATCACAGCAATGTAATTAGTAAATGTTACATGGATGAAATGAATGTGGTCTCTCAAAATATTGTGGGCATCTTTCTCTCGTGATCACGGGATGATACTTAGAGGGGACGCTTTGCAACGCCTCTGCCACATCTGAGACCCCGGCCGCACTGTTCCTGTGCTTTGGGGCCGTCGTTAAGTCTACAAAGGTTAGCTGAGCACTGGCACTGCGGTGCCTGGCAGGTGGCAGGCAGGTGGTCCCCGAGGCAGCCGCTGAGCCACAGTGGCCGTGCGGCCCTGTTTCTGGGCGCCCGCGGTAGAGGGAAGGGCCGCGAGGATCCATCCTGCGCTCAGTGCGGTGCCAGCTGAGATGAGTGACGCAGCTAGTTGTAGAATTTCTCACGAAATATTTTAGACGGCAGTTGAGTGTGGGTTACAGCGGGAAATGAATTCATGGCTGAGGCACCTGCTGCCGCCGCGCACTCCCACAGTCTCGCGAATGTCTGTCAGGCAGCCTGTCTGGGTCTCTGTTGGTTCAGTTTGCTTGACTTTTCCGATTATCCAGTTCTTGATGTGATGATCAATGTGTCTAAACACATAGCTGGATTTAGTAGAATTGTTTTATGTGTGTATATATATGCATATATATATATATATATGACTGGTATTCTGACTGTTAATCTGTGTTTATGACAATAGACTTGATAAAACTGATTTATCCGGTTCTTGGTGTGATGAATGCTGTTTTGATTTTATCCTGGATTTTTGTCCAGGAAGATGCTGGAAGACTCTGAGTACTGCATCTAAATATTTTATTTTAACAGAGAGTTGACCTGGTTAAGTTTAGCGTGGCTTTCCGGGCCCGCTGCTGGGGTTGTGGTCCTGATGTTGGTTAGGTTTCAGAGACTTCGTGGTGCAGCTTGGGTCTGCCTAAAGCACAGGGAGTCCTGTGTCTCTGCTGGCCATGCCAAAGGCGATGCTGGACCCACTGTCCTTCTGTGCGGGGAGTAGGCTGAGGAAGAGACTTCCCTGTGGGGCTCCCTGCTGCAGGAGCCTCCCTGGCTGTGGGCACACAGAACACACCCCAGGCTTGTGCTTCTCCCTGCAGACACCTCGGGGTGCCCTTTGGCTGCACCAGTGCCTTTGGGCGGTGGCATAGAGAGAGATGGCTGTGGGTAGGGCTTCCTCCTCCTGCTGCCACTGGCCAGCCCCTGTCTCTCAGTGGTGAGGGGCTCTTAGGCCTCATGCTACTTCAAGCCTACAGGGCTTCTCAGTCACCCTTGCCCTTAATGTTACAGCAAAATAATCTTTTATTTATAATTTCTTAGTTTTAAAAAATTTTATTTTTATTAGCACATCTGTGATACATAGTGATTACATGCATTATGGGGGCTGGTCCATGCACTCAACACATTTTTTTTGGTCTACATTGGACTTATTTATTTCAAAGTCTTATCAAATTTATCATCATATACACAGATTACCAGTCAGAATAAGTCATATATATATGCGTATTTACACACACATAAAACAATTCTACTAAACCCAGGTTTAGATACACTGATTATGCTGAAATACAATAATTTTTTTTCTCCTTTCCCCATTGTCTTTTATTTTGCACTTTATTTATAGATTGAATTTCAAATGCAAGAGAAATAGCGCAATATTCAAGCTTGTATACCTGATTTACATCACTTAATATGGTATATCCATTTTCCTACAAATGACCAAGTTTACTATTTTTGGAAAAGTAGTCCTCCATTGTGTGCAAACATACTTTATTTACTCATTCGTCGGTTGATATGTATATAGATTGCTTCCAGGATTTAGCCACCATGAGTTGTGGTGCTGTAAACATGGGTATGGACGGATCACGGGATATGATATCTCTAACTTTGGGGGTCATAGAGGGGGAATACCTAGGTCAAATGGACTTTCTGTCTTGCTGTGGGCCCATTCCTCTGTATCCCAGGTCTGTAACTTTTTAAAGGAAACATCTATATTGTGCCATTGAATGTTGGAAGTGTTTAACTTTCTTTTCATTTGTACAGAGACTTGGGCGAAATCTCAGAGACCTGAGACTTGGACTTTTCAGCAATGCTGGGGCTGTTCGGACATTGACCGCTCTTGGAGATCAACTACATGCCTTGTGTATAAAGAGTGTGCATGAGTCTTTGTGGGACCAGGCACAGAATGTTATGATTGTGTCCAGGTATCCCCTCATGCAGTCATGGGGGCAGGCTTTTCAGAGGGCGGGCGCAGTGCTGGGGTTAAGGATGTGTGATCAGTTCAATGATTGGATTGGCACCGCCCTAATCTCAACAACCCAGGGAGAGCATGAAAGGGGCAGGAAGATGCTGTTAACATCAGTTTTGATTCTGCTGTCTTCTGCCCTCTATGAACTGTTTTCCTCTGTAAAGCACTGGAGACAGCTGATTATGGATGGAAACTTCTACAAACAGTGAGCTATATAAACCTTTCCTTCTTTAACTTTGGGTGTTGGGTATTTTGACTCAGCAATGAAAAAAGTCACCAAGACACATGTGAATCCATAAATATGTCAAACAAAAGTTTATTCACAGAAGCTATTTTTAAGATGTCAAATTCCAGTTACATAATATTCTTGAGGTGATATAATTAGGGAGATTAAGACCAGGTGTGGTGGCACATATCTGTAACCCTAGCACCTGGGAGACTGTGAGTAAGAGGATCACTGGGAATTCAAGGGTAGCCTGGGCTCTACAGTGAGTTCAGAGTAATCTGAAGTACATAGTGAGATTCTGTCTCAAAAAACAAAATAAAACAAAAATTGACTTTAACCCAGCATGGTGATATGCGACTGCAATCCCAGCACCCAAGAGCCTGAGGCAGGAGGAGTGAATTTGAGGCTAGCTTGGGCTGCATAAGCAAGTTCAGGGCCAGTCTGTCTAAAAAAAATTCAGATCAGTGGCTTCCAAATGATAGGCTGCACTAATAAGTGGTAACACAAGATCTGGGGCCCTGATGGAACAGTATCTTGTGATCATGAATCTATACATGTAAGAAAACTCCATAGAGTTGCACACTGGCTTTCTCAACAAAAAGCACCTTCTTCAACTGGTAAAACAGAAATAAACTTTGGATTGAAGTTAATAGTATTCGCTGATATCAGTTTGCCTGTTGGACCACAGGTCATGG
Source organism: Hydrochoerus hydrochaeris (assembly GCA_004027455.1). Lineage (NCBI taxonomy): Eukaryota > Metazoa > Chordata > Mammalia > Rodentia > Hydrochaeridae > Hydrochoerus > Hydrochoerus hydrochaeris. The sequence goes on along the minus strand of PVLA01018173.1, from coordinate 5,033 downwards.
CTGTGAGCGTATTAGCACTGCGGGAAGCTGGAGGGATGGTCCAGGGAGCCCTGCGCTACTTTGTAAGGTGTTTTCAAGCTGTGGCCTATTAAAAATACACATGTTAGCAGAAACAGGTTACGTGGACATGTGAACTTGTAAGATCAATCTAACTAGAAGCCTAGAAATGCATGAAGATTCACCCAAAGCTTTAGTAAATGGCAAAGGTTTCCTTTGAAACCAGAGATGCACAGAGCAGCAGAGCAGCTGATAAGCTGGCAGAACTACGTCACCAACAGGGGAAACAGTTTGACTCCCTCCTCACACACAGCTCAGGGGACCGTGGGGAATTCTATTTCACTGGAGTGTGGGCGCACTGTGAGCATCAGTTAAGACCTGGAATTCGTAAGATAAAAGACAGTAACATTGACAGTGTAACCTCAAAAATCGCTCCCTAGTAAAACCCACCAGAGATCTGTGGTCTGACTCTCCGTGCCTGCCCCCCAAATTCACACGTAGCGATCCGGTCCTGATGCAGTGGGGTGAAGGAGGGGCCCTCTGGGAAGCAGATGTGCCCGAGCACCCCTGAGGAATAGGCTTCGTGTCCTCACACAAGAGACTGAAACCTTGGTGTAGGAGTTCCCTCTCCATCGCTCTGAGTACCCCGTGTCTGTCATTTATAAACTGCCACCTTGTTATACCAGCTCACGTGGACCGAGATGATTTGTGAATCTGTAAATCCAAAGCCAGAAATAAACAGGGAAAATATGTCTGCTACTTGTGGACCTAATTAAGATCATAATGGTCTTTCTAGGGTTCTTTGTCTGTTTTTTTAATGATGCTTCTCCCACTCAAGAAGGTAGCAGAACTACTCTGCTTGTCTTCATTTCTTTCTCTGTGGCCTCTGGGGCTCAGCGCCAGCACGGAGGGCAGCGGGTTCGGCCCATCTCTGGGAGCTGGGCCCCCCAGTCCTGGCTGCCCAGCAGACTGAGCTCCCAGTTAGTATCTTCCATTCCCACAGTTGCAAGAGCTCTTCCAACGTCTCTGACTTGGAGCAGCCTGTTTCTGCCAGGCCTCCCAGTCACTCACCCCTGGAGGGCACCGGAAAATGTCTGAAAGAGACAGATGTGCAGACAGCTCACCCGGATAGAGGTCCCGCCCTCGGCTCCTTCGATTCTGGCTGCCTCTGACAGACCCAGTGCACTGTGGGTGGCTGTCACCCGGCTCTTCCAGCTGCCGCCAGGAGGAGGGTAAGGCTGCCTCAAGTCACTCCTTCCTGAATGTCCTGTTCCTTTACACAGGTGACTACCTAGAAAGCTTTGAAAATAAAATATTTTACATGCAAATCAATGGTTATAAAATGATGAATTATGTAAGAAGCAAACTCACCTGATGCCATTTTTCTCACCCCCTTATAACATCCGAGGTTGCAGAACACAGAAGAAAGGAGGCACAAAGATTCTAGATGTTTTTCCCCCCAATTCTCTTCAAACCGGTAGCAGAGGTGGGATACGATGTTCTACTTAAGCAAGACCCGGCTCCGAAGCCCCTTGGACTCTCGCTCCCTTTGGCAGTGGGATAAGATCGAGCTGGCACTAAAGGGATTGAGTGTAACTTTTCTGTCAGAGATGTGCTGGGAGCTCACCTCTGAGCACACCCCCCCACAGGCGTGCGTGCAACGCACCCACATGCACACACCTACCCGCTGGCAATCACTTTCATGGGAAGTGGCTTTTTACTACGCTTTTTCCAAATGACACATTCACTAACCATATGTAAGCAAATGCTAAAGACTTAATTTAACTGAACCATCTGCTCCTAGGGCCTTGAATAGATTCCAGTTCTTTGAAATACCTTTAAATATGGTTTATTTTAAACACAAAATATTTTTCAGGGTTCACTCACTCTTCTCTTTTCCCCCTCATATGAATTGAGTTATTGTCCATTGTCTTGCAGTGTTTTTGAGACACTGTTGTTTCACAGCCTCACGCCTCCAAATGCCACCAGGTGGAGAGCCCAGAGTTAACATGTGTCACCTGCACAGTCTACCAGTGTGTGTTGCTTCCCAAGACCCTGCACGAAATTCTCCAACAAAAGCCGAGAGGATAAAAGGTTGGGCTGTCCAGATATGTCAGAGGACTGGCCAAGACAGTCCAGGGTGTGCCATTCTGAAAACGCACCATGGAGCTGCGCAGTGTACGGAGAGCCTAAAGCACCACTAATCACTTCCTTCCCACAGCTGAGTGTTTAGACCAAGCAGCAGGAGGGCTTCCAACTCCTCCTCCTCGAGATAATTGCACTATCTATCCTAGGCCAAGAAGTATCCTGTCTTGCTTCTGAGCACTTGAGTTAGGGGAAAAAAAGACGTCTCAGCTCCTTAACAAGCACTGTGCTAAGAATATCCTAATCCAAGCTGGGGTGAGCTGGGAAGGCGCTGAGGAAGCAGACAGCAGCAGCAGCGATGGAGAGAGAGTGAGAGAGAGAGAGAGAGAGAGAGAGAGAGAGAGAGAGAGAGAGAGAGCCGCGCTGGCCAGCCGACTGTGTGACGAGTCAGCGCCAAGGAGCCTTTGGGAAATGAACAAAAACTTGTTCAGAGACCGAGCTCTAAATAAAATGAAAGGGAAGGGTGGACAGCGGAAGCACAGTGGGGATCTATGTAGACTAAACATCTCCCGAACATTTTTGGAGCCTGAAGTCTACTTTTTAAGGGTCTGTAAAGCAGCCAAAGGTTTTGCCTCAGCAGATGAAATGACATACTGACAACGGGTTTGAGGCATCTAGTCAGGCCTGGGTCTGGTCCATCCTCGGTCACCCACTGGCATGATTTCCCTGTGGACCAGCTGCCTCTCCGCTGACTGCAGCCTTAACGTCCGCAAAATAGAGTGGGGCCAGCTGTACGGTGTCTTGTTGCTGGCATGAAGTACCCAACTCACACCGCATAGAGAAGAGGTTCGCTTTGGCTGGTGTATTCAGGCTGCTCCAAGGCAGGAAGGGCCTGGGTGGAGGAGAGCTGCTCAGGTCCTGGTGGCAGGAAGCAGAGAGAGAAGGGAGAAGATGCGGAGGGAATACACTTCCGGGTCACCCCCCCAGTGTCCACCTCTAGCCAGACCCCACCTCCTAAGAGCACCACTGACCTCACAGACACAAGTGCAGCACCCCTCTGAAAGCTCTGCCTTTGAGCACTTGAGAGTTCGGGTGGTCGTTCTTGGCCTAAACCACAACACAGAGTATTTACAAAAGTTTCATGAGATGCCCGTATGCAGTGAACCTGCTCCAGACCAAATATGGCAAAATGACACTCCATGCTCTGCCACTCCCACAAATGCCAGACCATGTAGAGATTTCACCTCCACAGCCGTGGCTTCCACGGTATCAGTCTCAGTGAAAGCTTGTGTTGGTACGGATTCCGCCAAACACAGATGCACAACTGCCAACAGATTCAAGAGCTATGCTGAGGTGTCAAAGGCAGGAAAGGACCCCTCCGAGAAGATTCTCCGGAAACTAATGACAGACCCTGCAGGCAGGACTTACAGCTGGATCAAGTGGAGGCTGCTGGGGCCACGCAGGAACATGGGTTCACTCTTACATCTTATTTATGTAAAGACGGGAAAATCTACCGTGCAAAACATCAGAAACTGCACCAGTGAAGAAATTAGTTTGAGCATTCCTGGGCTACTTACCTAAGGCTAAGGTGTTGATTCAGGAGTAAATATGCTACAAGCAATGATTAGTCACCACTAGCACCTTCACTGGAATCAATTTGCTTGTGGAATCACATAATTACAGTGTTTGAAGTAGCCTACTCCATGTATTACTTTCCCATCACCGGGGAAAAATATCCAATACTCACAATTTAAAGAAGAGGCTCACAGTCTCAGTAGGTTCAGTCCATGGTCAGCTGGCTCCAAGGTAGGACTGCATGATAGAAGGGTCTGGCAGAAGACAGCTTCTCCTCCCACGACACCCCAGAACCAGCAAGAGCAGGGAGGAATGTGCCCTCCCAGGTCACACCCCAGAGATTCCTAGCCAGCCACAGGCCCCATTCTAACAGCACATTTCATGACTGCACTGACCAATGGATGAATCCATGATGAACATGGCACCCCATAATCTGATCACTTTCCACACTCTTGAGGCTTTGGGGGATCTATTTAAATCTAAACTGTAACACCCCACAAGTAATTCAATAGAAGAAAATAGAATAATTTAGGTGCTTCATGCGTGTCACAAATTCTTGAAAAGCTGTGTGTCAATTATTTTATTTAAACCCCAGGACCACTTATGCTAAGTAAGTTTCTTCCCATTTCACAGATGAGGAAAGTGAGGCTAAGAAGCATCATCCAAAGTCTTATGGCCCATGAAGGGCAAAGTCTGGATTTAAATTCAGACAGTTTGAAATATCACGGCATAAGGCCAATTCATAAATGGTTGCTATTACTTTTTTAAAAAAAAATGATTTAATTTGTTCCCCAAATCTAAAATAATAACAGAATATATCAAAGTTTACAAACAAATAAAAAAGAACAAAAAGACTAGTTTGGCCTAATTGTGCAATGCCCTATGCTGGATCTTCCAAATAGACAATCCACGATTACAGTGGCACCTGGTACTCGATTCTTGCCATGATTCTGGCTGCAAACTGAATAACATTCCCCCCTCAGGTTCAGTGAAAATAGGTCAATCTGTTCTGACCCCTGTAAATGTAGTCATGAACCGATTTTGGTCCTAAATCAAATCAAAATTTCCCAGAAGGTGCAGTGTAACCGATCCATTCGGAACGGTTTCTGACCCCTGGAGAGCACAGCACAGCATGAAGAGAGACCACACTCACCCTCGTGGAGGTGAATTCTGGTGGGGAGGACAGGGAGTCGGAGGGTGAGGTCACTTTCTGGAGGGGGAGTCCCTTTCTCTAAGGACAAGGGGAAGGTCTCCTTCAGAGGTTTCCCCTGTTCTTCGTCTCTTAGCTACGGTCCCCCTTGAGGAAAGCTCTGCCTCTTGTTTGCTCCTGCGCCCCACAACCTTCTGGAAAGGAGGCACCGCATTGTCGCTCATCG
>PVLA01018172.1:0-15223 GCA_004027455.1 Hydrochoerus hydrochaeris | reverse complement strand
GTTTTACTTCTCTCATCATCATTAGGTAGATTCAATTATTATCAATCTCAATGACTGCTATACCTTTTAACTCTCCAGATTGAGGTTTTGTTTGGAGAACATCATCTAAGAGTGTGTTCTAGTTATTATAAAGTATCTAACAGTATTTTTAAATAAAACTTATGATGTATAAATTATAATTTCAAAAATAACAAGGTAAAGGCAGCTGCAGGTGCCCAGTGTTGGGGATGTAGCAAGGGCCCACAGCACAGCTCCAGCATGTTCAGCTGGCACCTGGAGGCTGGTGGGATCCACAGGCATGTGGTCAGTAACTGAAAAATAACATCCACCAGCTGTGCAGTCAGCAGATGAACAAATGAACAAAATATTGTATCTTGATGTTCATTTAACAAAATATTGTGTGGAGCAAAAAATAAAGAATTTCTGACATGGTAAAACACTAATGAATTGTGGAGATATTATGCCAATAGAATCAGAAGGAAACTAAGAGATGGAGGGGGCTAGAAGGGAGGAAGGGGATGTAAAATTAAGTAATATTTTTTCCATTCATGTACCAGCTCTGTAATATAACTGTAATCATCGTGTGCTTAACATATAATAACAACAAACTAAAAAGATAAAGAAGCCAGCCACAAAAAGAAAAATACTGTATGACTCCACTTATATGACATACTTTGAGTAGGTTTCACTTTTGTCAGCTGAATGCACATGTGTGATAGATGGTTACGAAGGTCCCACAACCAGGAGAATGTAACTAAGGCTGCTAAATGTACACATACAAAATACTAAGGTATGTTTACTCTACAGAGTTATAATAAGTTTTCCTTTAATTTATTTTTAAAAGGATTGAAAATAAAGGCAGGAATGTGAAGTACTTCTAGAAGCAGTATCACCTGATGTATCCATTTTGGGAAAGGTACTATGCAGTAGAAATGACTCAAGCTGCAGATTTACATGACCCAAACCTCAGGAATCCCCCCACCCCAGGAATGCACCCAAGAGAACTGCTGAGGTATGTCCTCCAGATAAAAGGTCACAAATATCCCCCACAGTATTGCACAGCATTCCCCAGGCTGACTGATGCACCTTCTGAGGAGACTGAAAGCAACAAGAAGGCTTTTGGCAGATCAGGTCAAAGCCCTGATCTTGAACTTCCAACTCCCAGAACTTCAGAAAGTATATTTCCTTTCTTTGTAAATTATCCAGTCATCATGATTTTTTTATGGCAACACACACGATGATATTGCATTTGTTTACCTACAGAGATACCCTTGATAAGATTAAAGAATTTCCCATGTGTTCCTAATTTATTAGGACTGTTCCTGCTTTTTTGGCTTTATGTTTATAGTTATATTTATATGACAAATACATAACTATATGAATTGATGTACATTTATATTTAGACCAATATAATTTAAAAAAGAATTGACCACATGGTATGCAATGTAGTATTTAATCAATATATACAATAAAATTATTACCACAATTAAGTTAATATACTCATCAACTGTGGTTTCTTTTATTATGTTATTTCTTAAATTTTATTTTAAAGAGATTAAGCCAAACAAAGTAAAGCAGAATAAAGCCAATCAAAACAAAGTAGTAAAAGCAATGCAAAACTTCCAAACAGGTTAATAGGAAAATCAGCAATAGCTTCAATAATGTCTCTTGTTACCTTCAAAATTGCTGGCTATATCATCAAACACAATAAAATCAAACAAAACAGAGCAGAATAAAGCCAACCAAAACAAAGCTTTGAATAAAACAAAACATTAAAATGGAACAAAACAAAACATACGAGAAAAATTTTGGATTGAAAAAATGATACAGAAAGAAATCCCCCATAGTTTCTGTATTGTATATTGTTAATCTCTAAATAGATGCTCAGACTACTGGCTTTAGGCCTACAAAATCAATCAAATGAATAAGTATTAAGTTATTTTTGTGCCTCAGTTGCTGTCAACTCAGCCTGTGTTTCTCTGAATCACCTGTTGCTTACAGAGTAGGAGAAGTTCTTGTCTCCCAACCTGTTCCCTGGCTGTCTAATGGGAAGGGTGAATTGGTTTCTTATTTCTCCTCCAGCACCCCACATGGCTGCCACTGGCTCCCTTTTATTATGTTACAGAAGGTAAAATAAGACACTGAAAGACAAATAATGCATGAAGCCAATTATGTGTGAGATCTTTTTTAAAATGCTGACACCGTTGAACAGTGAGTGTAAGCTTGGCTACCAGGAATCAGGGGATAGAAAAACTGGGAGAGCTGTTAAAATGCACAAAATTCTAAAATACATGGGTTCTGGAGGCATCATTTACTCCATATTCAGTCATAGCAAATTTTTTTTTTTGGTCTTTTTGAGAAAGGATCTCACTATGCAGTTCAGGCTGGCCTTGAGCAATTGCTATAGCCAGGCTGGTCTCAAACTTGTAGTGAGCCTCCTGCCTCAGCCTCCTGAGTGCTTGGATTACTATGATAGCAAATATTAATGTTCAAGTAAAAACAAATTATTTTTAAAATTTAAAATTTGATAAGAAACAGAGTATGAAGTAGTTTCATTATGGTTACGGTTTATATCTAGATCTCCCAGATCTAGGGCATGTGATTCTGGAATTAAGGAAGTAAGGCTGGAATTAATATGGTGGTGCTGGGATTAAAGGTTGCCCATCCTGGATATGAGTACTACAGGGCAGGCCATCCAGGCAAAATGTAAGGGAGGGAAACAGGATTGTTGCCACAGCTCACTGCTTTGCTCTTTGCTACCTTCTGCCCGCCATGTTTTGCCATAGACTCCTCTGTGATGCCCCACTGCCACGCCACCCTGCCGTAGAGCCGGCTAACTATGGACTGAAACCTCTACAAACTGTAAGTCTTAATAAACTTTGGCCCTTTTAACTTTGAGTGTGCACTGTTTTCTCTCAGCAAGGAGAAAAGTAAGTCAGGCAATCACCAGAGCATGTATTCTTAAAATCACAAACTAACTAAAATGTTTCACCCATCTCTTAAGGTCATATATTATTTTCTTTATTATGTTTTTGTTTGGAATTATGTTAATTTTCTGATACAGACTATGCATACATTTCTGGGATTAATCTTACATATATTGAATTTTAACATGATGCTGGATTCCTTATATTGATACTAGGTTCATGAGCATTGATTCTATGTTCATGTACACACAGGACTATAACGCGTCCCCTCCTGATAACAGTTTCAACCTTTGACAAAAGTTTGCCATCTTCATGACAAGATTTGAAATATATTCCTTCCTCCTGTTTTCTGATTGTATTTGTTTTACATTAGTTGTGTATTTGACATCTTGTGTCCACTATGTCTAAACTTTCTATTTATTTCCATAAAGTGGTTCATAAAATTTCCTTTTCCATGTCCTCATTGTTTTATCTCATTCTTCATTTGGGTCACTTGTTTTTCTGTTCATTTTTTCACTAATTTTTCAAGAAGTTTATCAATTGTAATAATTTGTTTTAAGGGCTACAATAAAACTCTGTTGATTTTGTCTCTTGATTTACTGCCTTTTCTTATTTTGCTGATGCTTATTTTTAATTTTTACAATTATTCTTTATTTTTATTCAATTTTGTTGTTTTTTTCTGTCTTCATAAACAGGAAGTAGAGTGTCTTAACTTTGGTATTATAACAAAGTACCATAGAATGTGAGGCTTAAAGACCAGACATTATTGCTCACAGCTGTAGGCTGGATGTCAAAGAGGAAGGTGCCCAAAGAGTCAGTGTCTGATCAAGTCTGACTACCTGGCTTGTGAACTACCAGATTCTCACCACATCTTCATATTGCATTTCTTAGTGGGTTTTGAGAGCCAGATCTCTGTCTTCTTTTCTTGTATCACCATTAATCCCATGACAGAGTCACTGAACTTCTGATTAGGTATTTAATCTAAGCTAAATACCTCCCATCTTCAAACACTATTACATAGGATGTACAAACTTCAACACATGATGGGGGTCAGGCAAAAATATTCAGTCCTTCAAAGGGTAAAGCATTTACTTTTAGTCTTGCTATTTCATAAGGTAAAAATTAGGAATTGTATATCTACTTAGGTACTTCGTAGGAATAAACAAATACCTATCTACACATTCTGAGGTTTTTATTTACTTTCAAATTATTTTCTCACTGCCTTTGGATTTTCTTTTTGAAAAAGCTATATAGAAGTTTTGTCCTTACAGTTTAAATTTTGGTAAAAATCCACTTGTCATATCCTTATGGTTTCAGTATAATTATAAGTAGCTTTAAAATGTAATTTGAATAGTTTTGCTTTTGTTTTGAGGGCAAACTGACTTCCTGATTTATGACAATGTTGATAAATGTGTTCTGTGTACTTAAAAAGATGCATATCTGCCATGTGACTGATGAATGTTTTATAACTACTAAGTCACAGAGATTTCTGTGTCATTTGAAAGCTTGTTTTCCTTAGTCAAGTTTTTTTTTTTCCTGTTTGTTGTAATTACCAGTACTGTGGTCTAATCTTGTGAATGTGTCAATTTATTCCTTTGGTGTTCTTTCTCATTGTCACCTTAAATGTTTCATATTTTGCACACTTAGATGCTTACTAATATGTCCACTTGATTGACTTTGACCCTGTTATGATTTCAAAGTGTCGTATTCTATCTTCTATCCAGCCAAGCCAGATAGATTATATTTAATGTTTTTATAGTGTGATTTTTTTCATCTAGAGAATGCCATTCAAGCACCTTCTTCTCATCACATTGTGTTGCACAGAAAACAGTAAATTGTGTATCTTAAAGGTTAGGACAATACCACTGCATATATCTTTTTAAAATTTTATTTTACAGAGAAAAAAACTAAAAAGGACAGAACAAAGCAGCTCAGAACAGAACAATGTAAGCAACACAGCACTTCACAACAAGGCAATTGGGTATTGACAGTAGCTATCTTAATGTCCCTTTCTTTGAAATAGATGAGAGTAGCTTCACACACAACAATATCAAACATAACAAAATAGAATAAAACCATTCAAGAGAGTGAAAGTATTACAGGACATTCAGAACCAAATAACAGAAAATGAACAACGTCTACTATAATATCTCATTTTACATAAAAATTATTTATACTATAATACATATTAAAATCCAATAAGACACAACATGATAGAACCAAAAGTAATAGAAGAACAAAAGCATGGTAGGACTTCAAAGCAAGATGATATTAAATCAGCAGTGGCTGTCATATGGTCTTGTTTTCTTCAAAGTAGCTGTTCATACCATTACACATAACAAGATCAAACAGAACAAAATAAAACCATTCTAACCAATGAATGAAAACATTATAAGACTTCAAAGAAATATGATGGGGAACCATGATTACCATAAAATCTTATGTACTCTTACCATTTCTTACACAAGAGAGACTCTATGGTATTTATACACATGAGTTTGATTTATTTCACTTATGAGTACTGTGTCAAGTTGCATCCATTTATTTATAAATATCTCAATGTGATCATTCTTTATAGCTGAGTAGTAAACCATTGTTTAAAAGTACCACAATTTATTTATCCATTCCTCACTTGATGGGCACTTAGGCTGTTTCCAAGACCTGGCTATTACAAATTGTGCTGCTGTAAACATGGGTGCATGTATATCATTGTGGCATGATGTTTTTAGTTCTTCTGGGAATATGTCTAGGATTGGAATAGCTGGGTCAAATCAGACTTTCAATTCCAGCTTTTTGAGGAATCTCCAGACTGACCTTCACAGTGGTTGCACCAGTCTACACTCCCACTGTTGTGCAGAAGAGTTCCGTTTTCCCCGCAGCCTCTCCAGCATTTGTTTTTGGTAGTTTTCTTTATCCTGGGCATTCGTTCTGGAGTGAGAAGGAATCTCAGTGTGGTTTTATTTTGTACTTTTCTAATGACTAAGGATAATGAACTCTTTTTCATGTATTTATTAGCCATTTGTATTTCTTCATCTGAGAACTCTGTGTTCATCTCAGAGGCCCATTTTTGGATTGGGTCTTTGAATTTCAGGTCTCTGATTTTTTTTAATTCTTTATAAGTTATAGAGAGAAGTCCTTTGTCTGAGGGATAGTCCACTAAGATTTTTTTCCCAGTTTGTGGGTTTTCTTTTCACTATGCTGGAGATTTCTTTTGACATGCAAAAACTCTTTAATAAGATGTGATCCCAGTTATTGATTCTGGGAAGTATTTCCTGTGCAGTTTGGTTCTTGTTCATGAATTCTCTCCCTATCCCTATGTCTTCAAGATTTTTACCTACTTTGTCTTGTAACAGATTTAGTGTTTCTGTTTTAATATTTAGATCTTTGATCCATTTAGATTTTGGTTTAGTACATGGTGATAGGCAGGGATCTAGTTTTAGCTTTTGGCATATGGAAAGGCAGTTTTTCCTGCACCATTCATTAAAGAGACTATCATTGTTCCAGTCAATATGTTTGGTCCTTTATCAAAAATAAGGTGGTCAAGTGTGTTTGTAGTTGTGGTTGTATTTTCTAATCTATTCCACTGATCCTCAAATCTGTTTTTATTTCAGTACCATACTGATTTTATTACAGTAGCTTTGTAGTCTTTGTAGTCTTTGTAGCATAACTTCAAGTCAGGGATTGTGATGCCTCCTGCATTGGCTTTGCTGCTTAAAATTGCCTTTGGTATTCTAGGTCTCTTCTGGTTCCTGTTGAATTTTAGGAGTGATTTCTCTAGATCTATGAGGTATGTTAGTGGCATTTTCATTGGGATTGCATTGAATCTGTATAACAATTTTGAGAGAAGGACCATTTTCACAATATTTATTCTTCCTATCCAAGAACAAGGGATGTCTTCATTTTCTGAAGTGCTTTTTGATTTCTTTTTCAGGGTATTATAATTTTCCCTGCATAGCTCTTTTACTTCTTTCATTAGATTAAGTCCTTTTTTTTTGGATGCTAATATGAAGGGTGTAGCTTCTCTTATTTCACTCTGGGTCATTTTCTTGTCTGTGTATAGGAATGTTATTGATTTTTGAGTATTGACTTTGTATCCAGCTACATTGCTGAATTTATTTATTATATCTAGGAGTGTTTCAATGGAGTTTGGGGGTCTTCTATGTAGACTATAATGTCATCTGCAAATAATGATAATTTAACTTCCTCTTTTCCTATGTCTACTCCTTTTATTTCTCTCTCTTGTCTAATAGCTCTTGCTAGTATTTCCAGTATTGTGTTGAATAGGAGCAGTAATAAGGGTCATCCTTGTCTTGTGCCTGATTTCAAGTAAAGGCTTTTAGTTTTTGACCATTTAATATGACACTGGCTGTTGGTTTGTTGTAGATGGTCTTTATCATATTGAGGTAAAGACCATCTATTCCAATTCTCTATAAAGTTCTTATCATAAATGAGTTTTGGATCTTATCAACAGCTTTTTCTGCATCTATAGAAATGATCATGTGATTCCTACTTTTGGCTCTATTGATATATGTTGGATTACATGTATTGATTTACCTATTGAACCATCCCTGCATGTTTAGGATGAATCTCACTTTGTCATGGTATATAATCTTCTTGATGATTTGCTGAATCCTGTTTGCCAATATTTCATTGAGAATTTTTGCATCTATGTTCATCAGGAAGATTGGCCTATAGTTCTCTTTTTTAATTGTATCTTTCTCAGGTTTTGGTATTAGAGTAATATTTGCTTCCAGGAATGACTTAGGGAGAATTGCTTCCCTTTCAATTTCATTGAAGAGTTTGAGGAGTGTTGGCATTAAGTCTTCTTTGTATTTCTTGTAGAATTCTGCAGTGAATCCGTCTGAGCCTGGGCTCTTCTTTGTTGGTAAGAACTTTATTACATTTTCAATTTCACTAATAGAAATTGGGTTATTTAGCAGTTTTATATCTTCTTGATCCAGCTTTAATGTTCATTTGTTTCTAGGAATCTGCCCATTTCTTCTGTGTTATCGAATCTATGAGAGTAGAGGATTTCAAACTAGGTGTTGGTGATCTTCTGTATTTTCACAAAGTCAGTAGTGATTTCACCTTTTTCATTCCATATTGCATGAATTTGCATCTTTTCTTTGCTGTTTTAAATAAGGTTCACTAGGGACTTATCAATTTTATTTATTCTTTCAAAGAACAAACTCTTTGATTCATTGATTCTCTGTATTTTTTTTTAGTCTCTATTTCTTCTCTGATCTTTAATCTTTCCTCCCTTCTTTTGGCTTTGGGCTTGGCTTGCTCTTTTTTTTTCTAGATGTTTGAGGTGTAGTATCAGGGTTTTTATTTGTGTTTGTTCTGTTTTCCTAATGTTAGAACTCAGCACGATAAATTTTCCTCTAAGTACTGCTTTCATTGCATCCCACAGATTTTGGTAAGTTGTATTAGAATTTTTGTTTGCTTGTAGATATTGTTTAATTTCTTCTTTAATTTTCTCTGTGAACCATTGATGGCTCAAGAGTGTATTATTCAATTTCCATGTGTTTGTGAGGTTTTTGCAGTTTTGGTTATCATTAATTTCTAGTTTCATGGCCCTATGATCCAATAACATGCATGGGATAATTTCAATTCTTTTACATTTACTTAAATGTGTTCTGTGGTCTAGTATATGATATATTTTAGAGAATGTCCCATGTGTTGCCGAGATGAGTGTATATTCTGGTGCTGTTGGATGGAACACTCTGTATATATCTATCAAGTCCACCTCTTCACAGGTGTAATTCAGTTCTGTTATTTCTTTGCTGATTTTCCCTCTAGATGATCTATCCCTTTGTGTCAATGGCATGCTAAGGTCTCATGTTATAATTGTGTTATTGCTTATTTGACTTTTCATTTCTGTTAATACTTGCTTTATGTAGCTGGGTGCTCTGGAATTTGGTGCATATATATTTAAGATTGTTATCGTTTCTTCTTGAAGTTGCCCCCTAACTAGTATGTAGTGGGCTTCTTTATCTCTTTGGATCATTCTTGGTTTGAAGTTCACATTGTCTGCAAACAGAAGAGCTACCCCCGCTTTTTTGGGGGGCTTGCTGTTGCATGGAGTATTGTTTTCCATCCTTTGACTTTCAGTTTATGAGTTTCCTTTTGGGTTAGATGAGTTTCTTTTAGACAGCATATGATTGGATGTTGTTTCTTGATCCATTCTTCTGGTCTGTTTTTTTTAATTGGTGAATTGAGGTGATTTACATTAATGGTTATAACTGGTATATATTGGCCTATTGTTGACATGTTAATTTTTCTGCTGTTGTATCTTTGCCTTTCCATTCTGTTTAATTGTCTGTTTTGCTTAGTGTTTTTTTCCTGTGTATCTAGAATATCTTTGAGTATTCTTTGTAGTGTTTGTTTGGTGATCATGAAGTTCTTCAGCTGTTCTTTGCCATGAGAGTATCTTATTTTGCAATCCATTTTGAAGGACAGTTTTGCAGGGTACATCAGTCTTGGTTGGAAGTTGTTTTCCTTTAGGATCTGAAATACTTCATTCCATGCTCTTCTTGACTTCATTGTTTGTGTTGAGAAGTCTGCTGTGATTCTGATAGGTTTTCCTTTATAGGTCTTTTCTCTCAAATAGCTTTCAATATTCTGTTCTTATGTTGGATTTCTGGGATGGTGATTATTACATATCTGGGTGTAGTTTTATTTTGGTTATGGCTATTTGGAGTTCTATATGCTTCACTAATCCATATGTCAGTTTCCATTCTCATGTTTGGGAAATTTTCCACTATAACTTCTGTAAGTAGCCTCTTGATATCATTTGTGTTGTCCCCTTCTTTTTCATTTTTCTCTATCAATCTTAAGTTGTTTTTCTTTGCATCATCTTGCAGCTGTTTAATTATTTCCTGATTCCTTATTATTTTTAGAAGATCTTTTCTTTACTGTTCAATAGCTGCAATCTCATCTTAAAGGTCTGAAATTCTACCTTCCCTTTCATTGAGGCAGTTTTGGCAACTTTCAATAGAATTTTTGATTGCCTATGTATCTCTTTGAATCTGCTTCATGCATTCTGTTTTTTTCTTATACTGTTCATTCAGGGATTCTATCTCTTTGCTTTGTTCCTCTAATTTTTTAGCTGTATCTTCTTTAGATGCATCCAGTATTTCTTTCACTACTTTTCTTTTATCATTTCTTCTTTTACCTGAGAGATTATTTGTGATTTTAGTTGCTTCATAGCTTCCTGGAGTTGCTTCTTTATTTCAGTTGATAACATTTCAGGCATTTCAGGTGTATGACTGGTATTTTCTTCTATGTATGTGCCTCTCAGCCTTCCTAGGGATGGGCTGGAGGTTTGAGATTGCATTTTTGTCTTTCCTTTTGTCATTTTCCTATATTTCCATGTTATCAGCTATGTTTCAAAGCTTTCCCTGGGTGCATTGGTAATTACCTCCTGCATGCTCGGCTCCTGATACTCACAAGACCTTAACTCCCCTTGCAGTGTGGGCTTGGCTCCCCTCACGATGCGGGCCTGGCTCCTCTGGTTGAATGAAGGTCTCTGGACGTGGTCCACTCAAGCCTTAAAAACTTTTGAGCTTAGTGCAGTGTCCTAGAGGGCTGGGTGGGCACCTAACTGCTGGGAGCCATAATGAGTTAAGACTATCCTGAGCTACATAGTGAATCCCTGTCTCAAAAAAATTCTGCTGACACAACAAAGTTGAAAATATACCTCTCAAGGAATAAAAATATATGTATCCTTAACCTATCCTGGTACCCTGAATTATATTATATTTAAAGGAAAATCCACTGAAGTATATTCCTTTTACCCCCCTTTTGTCCTTTGAACTCTATTATAATTATTCAACATTTTGTTTTAAGCAGTCCTGTGATTTGTAGGAAGTTTTTAAAAAGGAGAAAAATCTCTTTTTAATTTTTCTCTTATATATAATCATTTTCATTCTTTTATCTGCTGTACATTTGTGTTTTAGTCACTTACCACATAGATACTTGAGAAAACTTTGCTATGTGTGTTTCTACATCTTTCATCTCTTTGTATTAGTACTTAATGCCTTCAGTTTCTGTCTCATCAAAAATATTGTTATAGTCTCATGATAAAATTTTTCTCATGGAATATTGAAACATATAAAAATATTTTAAACTTTCAAAATATTATTTCTTATTTGCATTCATTTTGATTTGATTTCACCTTGTCAATGTCATTTCGTGTAATGTATCTTATTTTCCTGCATTTATTATATTGCTTTTTCTTTCAGTTCTTTAGTAATTTAAATGAGAGGAAGTGAGCATCATTTGCTTTTCCCAGCACATAGCAAAATTTAGTGGAATTTATGGTAAAGTTATTTTCTTAGGTTTGATAACTAGGCTACAGTACTCCTCAAGTATGTACTTCATATTCTATATGATTATGACACATCATTCTTTACTTTTATTTGTCAGGGAGATTTGGAGAAAGGTTGTGAGCACAACACTCCCCAGATGCTTATGGTCCAGTGGATAATACAGTTAAGAGAAAGGTGAAATGTCCCATTGGGGACTGCAAGTTTCTGTCCTTCCCTGAGGGATCTTGTCACTTGTCTTCGGACACTAAAGTTAGAGGCCTACTGAGAGATGAACTAATGATGTCTTATTCTTAAAATTATGTTGGCTATGCTCAGGTGCACCAAACCACTCACACATCCTATAGGTAAGTGGGTTTGTACTTGAAGGGTGGAGAATTAGATGGGCATTCAGGCAGCCAGTGAGGCCTCTGAGTGAGGAGTTTGGTGGACCCAGATGCATGGTTCAGCTGTAGCCAGCATACAGCTCAGAGGAGGTTTACTCTGCAGTACAGTGGGAAATTCTCTTGTGAGTGTTTTAGTACTTTTACTTAATGACTCATAAAATTAGTAGACTTTTTCAGATGAAATACTAGGGTAGTTTTAAATATTCATTGTTTTCTCTAAATTAAGGCACTTTGCTACTGTTTTCAGGAAGATGCTGTCTTGTCTGTTTAGAAAAAATCTTTTACATTTGTGTTTACACAATGATGAAGAGAAACTTTCACTATGATTCTTCATTAGATAGCTGTTCTAATATCTTTCTAAGGCAGTTAAAACTATTGAGTAATTACTGTAGTTCAGTTTAGTAAAACATTCAAATTTTATTTAATGATATCTTTGTTCAAAGGATTTGGGTATCCAGAGAGCTTAGCCTCATTCCTACAAAATAAGTATTAGCATTTTGTCATGTTGATTTTTCTTCTCCCATGTTTCATTTCATGATTTTCAACTTAATTTTCTAAGCTTTTTACTGTGTACTCCACATGTTAGAAAATTGCTTTTCTGTGCACAGTGAAATTTGGGTGGTAATGATAGTAGAAACATTGAATTCAAAGGAATGATTATAGAATTTTCCTGTCTCCCTAAAAATATTCATAACTAAGAAGAAAGCACCCTGATCTATAATGAGCAATCTTTTAAATTTGCACAAATAGCTAATTTACATTCTCTTTTTGTGGGAGGGTGTTTGCCATCAGTACTCAAATAGTCCTTGTTTTTCCTTGTCCTGGGTGCCGCACATTTGAGAAACGCTGTGTACCTGGAAGCTAGCACAGTGCGTGATGACTTTGCTTTCCTCACATGTCAGCTGTTTACCTCCTATTGCCAGTGCAGTTTTTCAGCTGAAATTGTCTTACTTGTTGGAGTTTTTTGACCAATATACTCATCAAAGTACTCACTGATATAGTGTACTGTTCTGAGCACAATGAATCTCACTTCCTGGGCACTGTTTTCTATTTTTAGCTTTATTTATACCCAAGGACAATGTTAAATACAGTATGTGAAGTTCAATTATAGTGTAGAGTTTTCTTTTTTTAAAATAAAAACTTTTTTTAAAAAAAAGAATCTAGAAGTTTCCTATTCTATACCTATGGTATCAGACATGTGCTGTATATCAATCATTTCATCCCTGAGCAATGCAGAGTGTGCTCATATGCGGCTGAGTGAGGAGGTGTGTCCTCCTTACTTTTCCTATGCACTCTCTAATTACTCTATCCAGAAGACCAGACTTGTACAGGGAGCTGCAGAGGCCTCTGCTTGTTCCATTGACTGCCGTTCTCTCCTGCCACTGGCTCAAGTGCTCGGATGAGCATTCTTCAGTAGTTGTGATTCTTTTATGGTAGCATGTATGGAAGGATATATGTGGTGTTGAAAAATGCAGAAATATTACCATGTTGCAAGTGAATCCTCCTGGATTGTGGTATTAATGGAAATGTATTACACTAGAGTAGGAGAGATGCAAGTGAAAATTCCTCTCAATATCCCCCGGATTTTAATTATACATACATGAATTAGTATTGGATATATATTTGTGATATTTTGATCTGCATATAGTGTATAAAATGATTGCCAAAGTTAAGCAAAATAATATGTCTATCACCCCACAAAGTTCCTTTTTTGTGATTATGCAAAGTTAAATAAACGAGACATAAAAGATAAATAATGTATTATCTCATTTATGTGTTGAATCCCATTTAAAGTGCTAAATTTATTAAGACAAAAGAGTACAAGGGTGGTTACCAGGAGTCAGGAGGTAGGGAAAATAGAGAGAGATTGTTAAAATGCTCAAAGCTACAATTCTTATGTGAATGAGTCTTGAGATTTAACGCACTTCAAAATGAGAACAGCAAATATTAATGTATTAATAAAAAGATATTACTTTCAAAATTTGAAATTTTCTAAGAAAGCAGATAATGTCATTTCCACACCCAAATAAAGTTTTATTAAAATAATAAAACAGCCTTAAACTTTTTCAAATGTTTCATGTATCTCTTAAGAGCATACTTTTTCATTCCACTTATTAATTATACTAAGCATGTACAGTAAACTGAACATGCATTTCCGGGATCAATTACATATGTAACTTTTAATTCTTTCTTATGTAATTCTGGATTCCCTTTATTAGTATTGCATTAAGGAGCTTTGCTTCTCTGTTTATGGATAACAAGGACTTTTAACTTTCTTTCCTTATAATATCATTTTCAACTGTTCTCAAAAGTTTTCTGTCATGACAAGACTTACAGTACCTTACTTTCTCCTCTGTTTTTTGAATGAAAATGTGTGAGATGGACTGAATCTTGGACAGCATATAACTACTATATCTATACTTTCAATTAATTGTCATAAAATTGCTCATACTGTTTCTTCATCTGTGCCTGTGGTGGATTAACTAATGGTCCACTTGCAACACCCAGCTGAACAGTCAGCTGGATTCTGGGGTGTAAGGCCCACCTGAAGATTGTTGCCAACAGCATAAAAGAAAAACTGGAGGAGAAGATGTATGCTGTTGAGTCTTATGGAGAAGCTTATTATGCTGGTTTTCCTGACACGAACTCAGCTGTTATCATCAGAAGAGCATGGGTCTTCTCTCTCTCTGAGGATGGCTGCATTTCTTTATGGGGAGTTCTGATCCTTACTTTGAGCTTTGCTTTCTGGCTTCAGTGCAGATCCCTCAGCCTGCTGGAAGAGACCCTTCATTCCTCTCATGCACACTTTCTAGCTTCTACCACTGACTTTTGGGCCTTCCAAGTGTAGATCCTTCATATAGACTTGCAGAAGACATTCTCATGTTCTCTAGGCCTTTAGCTGCACTTATAGAGGACACTGCTGTGGGATCCAGGCCATCCACTGGATTTTTTGGATCTGTAGTGTGTGGACAGACTCCCTGCACTCTTTTGGGTGATTATTATGAAATAATCCTATAAATTATGTTTCATGTATTAAATATTTTCTCTTGAAATCTCTGACTAGAACAGTGCCTTATTGCTTTATCCAAATAGAATTCCTCTCTATAAACATTATCTCCTTAAAAGCTATGGGCAAACTCCACGAAGGGACTGCCCTGCCACCGGGAACTCAGCTCAAGACTGCCTCAGGAATAGGCTCCCCTTAAGCTCCACCAAGGGCCCGCTCTGCCACTGGGAACTCATCCAAAGCCTTCCTCAGGGGTACACTACCCAGAACCTCCCCTGTGGGCCCTCCCTGCCACCGGGAACATTGAGGAGGAAGCCCTCCCAAGACTGAAAACCACCCTGGACTGCTACAGATGGGCCCACCCTCCCACCTGGAACACAAGAGGACCTCAGCAGGATCCAGTTAGTGTGAGAAAATTAGGAACTTTGCTCCCAGATAGTGAATTTTGGACTACACTGGATTGACTGTATCAATGTGGTGAGTATACCCCTAAAGTAGAGGTGTATAGGGGATAAATAGGGCCAATGCTAAAACCCCCTCCAACTAACTGTAAGACTTTGGTGTGTCTGAAAA